>VZTU01008993.1:0-17753 GCA_013400835.1 Zapornia atra
TCACAATGTCTCTCAGGCCCAGAAAGGCACAAAAGAAAGGAGTTAGGGGTGAAGATATTCTTCCACAGGGGGAATTGGCCAGCCCCTTTTCAGTGTCTGTGGGGACAGGACAAGGGGCGATGGCCTCAAGTTGGAGCACAGGAAATTCCACACCAATCTGGGGAAGAACTTCTTCCCGGTGAGGGAGCCCTGGGACAGGCTGCCCAGGGGGTATGGAGTCTCCTTCTCTGGAGATATTCCAGCCTGTCTGGACGCCGACCTGTGCAATATGACCTGTCCTAGGGAGCCTGCTTTGGCAGGGGGTTGGAGTCGATGATCTCTGGAGGTCCCTTCCAACCCCTACGATTCTGTGACTCTGTAACTCAATTCACTGAGTTTGTAAAAGCAATTAAAAAAGCCAAACAACCCAAACTCTCAGTCTTGCAAACACATTGCACTGAAAGATAGTACTCGATGGAATCTTTTGTCATAAAAAGAATAAATAAATCTGAGTATTGCTGCTGTTACTGTTGCAGCAGCACCACAGTAACGACTAGTGAATCCAACTTGTATTAATCCAGAGTTCTGACCCTGAATTTGAACAGATCTCTTCTTTTAGTTTGACAATGCAAACCCACCCTAACTGACAAAACCATGAAAACACAAAAGCCTCTAATGCTCAAAGCAAAGGATAAATGCCCAAATCCACTAAGTCTAATTCTATACTTTGGTAAGATATTCGCACCTACATAGCTTGCCTGATTCATCAGTTGCCATCGTTTTACTTTCACCCAGATGGGCAACGAAGATGCTCTCAGGCAATTAAGTAAGCTTTTTGTTCCTTTTTTTTTTAATTAATGTGAGGACAGAACAAGCAGGATTTTTAAAATCAGCCACAAATAAAAGTAAAAGGAAGCATTACCAGGTATTGAAACTTAGCCTTTTGACAAATTTGTGGGTTTTATTGGGGGTAACAAGGTCTCTTCCTTAAATGCATGCTTTCATTAGCTTCTGCACTGTGTGCCATCCATTATACCCAGAAGATAATCAAAGGAACTATAAGGACCTAGAAAATGCTGTATCAGATGAAGCCATACCATGCTGCAAACAGGAGTTCCCATGAGGCAAGCTAACCTCTTTCATGGTCAGTGGTTGCACAGAACCTGCCTAAAGGTGTTTCAACATTTTCCCCACTATCAGGGCAACTAACACTCCTGTGTTTGTGTTAATTCCCCAGCTGCTAGCCCTTCCCCGTGCTACTGAGCTGCTTTATAGACCTGAGTTATCTCTCCACTGGCAAAACAAACAGGACAAGTAAATCATTCCCTGCCTCAGGAAAATAGAGAGATCACAGACTACATGGAGCATAAGAGGAGCAGAACTGCAAGGGAAAGCTGTCGAAAGGAAAAAAAACCCAAAAGCCCAACAAAAACCTGAGCATGTAAAAGAACACTTGACCCACTTCAGTTTCTCATGGTGTCAGGTTCATCCCTGGTACAACTTCAGCAATAAAGACACGATCAATCATTTAAATCCACAGGCAGCTTTCAGGGATAAACCAAACCCAGTCAATAGGCCATTTCTAGATAATGAATATTTGTCTCTTGTTTCTGTAAATAAAAACCCCAGGGAAGATATTGTTATTTTCCTGAGATTCCAAATGTTGGCACAGTGACTAATATTAGCTGTCTGAAAGGGTAAAACTGGAATATTATAAATGCTAATCATTGCACAGTATTTTCTGGATATTACAAAAGACAACAGGAAAGTAATCAATATAACTGGGAAATACTGAGTTTAATTAGCCTGATTATTTAGAAAGAATAAGTATCTAAGATAATTTGTTCAAACTATCCACACCATCACTTCAAGTCAGTAATTTTATCTCTGATTAGCGATGGTATGTCTGAGGTGAGGTGCTCTACTGCCAAATCCCTATCACTGATGCAAATGTGTCTTTGAAAAAAAAATCACAGCATAGAACTCTAGGCAAAAAAAAAAAGCAAACACCTAGAATCCCCCCAAATGCTGCCCAAACCATGCCTCCTAAACAACAACAATACAGTGTAATTCAGGGTCAAATGGAAGAATTCACACAGCAGAAAAACTCTCAACTAGACAGAAGTTGGAAGTTATTTCCAAGAAGAAAAACTGGCGTGTTGCTCTATTCCTGTTCCCTCTAAGTAACAGTCTCTGGTATTGTCTTTGTTGTTTTTTTTTTCTAGGATCTGCTGTGTATCTGAAGGAATTACTCAGTATAAATACTTTAAATCATTAATGTTATGTACCACTATTATTAAACAACCACGTTTAATGTGTGTGCCTTGGTACAGCTGAACATTCTACTTACTATATTCACTTTCCCACCACCCTTTCTCTTCTGAAACTGAGGTAAGGGAACTAGAGGAAGGAAATGACCCAGCCTCCAGTTGCGTTATTTAATTAAAACTGCCAGTTCTAATTAAATTGCTGGCAATGCACTAGGGAAATAGTACCACTGTTACACCAAATTTATAAAACAGAAATTCATGACTCACAGGCTGTATTTGCCTACAGCCCTTTCAGCTAATTCCAAGAGCTCACAGCCAGGATGTGTATTGAACAGCTCTCGAGGTGGAAAGGCTTTGTAGTTCAGCACAGAAAAAGGACCCCAGCACTCTCTCACTTTGCTTCCAAAAATGGCCGTGAGAACCAACACAGAAAGCACTGATAATGCACAATGGCAAACCTCAGCAACTTCTGCTTCTTCCCAACACAGCTCATCAGCTTTCAAAACCAAATCTGCATTTTAGTGACTTCCACCACCTGTCTTAGAGCAGGACATGTTCCAGTTTCGAGGGCAGAGAACCCCATGACAGTATTTTTTCAGCTGTCTACAGTCTATGAGAGAACAAATCCACGACAGAAAAGTAGCTTATAAAATAAACCCTTCAAAATAATTCATGAGCAGACTCCTTCCTTCCCCTCTATTCCACACTGGTGTGGCTACACCTGGAGTGCTGTATCCAGCTGTGGGCTCCTCAGTGTAAGAGAGCTAAGGTGCTACTAGCAAGGGTCCAGTGAAGGGCCACAAAGATGATGAAGAGAGTGGATCTTCTACAAGGAACGTGATGTCCATCAGCGAGAGTGGCTGGAAGGAAGATCCAGGGCCTCTCAGTCTGACCTTGCTACGGGGGAATGTTACGGAGCACATCATCTTCAGTCAGGCAGCATGTACAGGACAACAATGTGCCCAGTCAGCATAGGATCACAAAAGGCAGGTCTTCCTTGACAAACCTGATCTCCTTCTGTGACAAGGTGACCCTGAGTGGATGAGGGAAAGGCTGTGGATGCTGTCTACTTGGACACTGTAAAGCCCTCGGCACCATTTCCCACAGCATTCTTCCAGAGGAACTGGCTGCTCCTGGCTTAGACAAGCGTACACCTCACTGGGTAAAAACACCTGGCTGGATGGGCAGGCCCAAAGCATTGTGGTGAAGGGAGTTAAATCTAAGAGGTTGTAGCCAGGTGGAGCCTCCCAAGAAAGAAGCTCCAGGACAAGAGGAAAGGGCCTCAAGTTGTACCAGGGGAGATTTAGATTGCATGTAAGGAAAAATTCTTCACTGAAAGGGGTGTCAGTCATTGGAACAGGCTTCCCAGGGAAGTGGTGGAGTCACCACTCCTGAACATAGTTAAAAGACATATAGATGTGGTGCTTAGGGATATGGTTCATGTGGTGGACTGGGCAGTTTTAGGTTAGCAGTTGGACTTGATGATCTTAAGGGTCTTTTCCAACCTAAACCATTCTAAGATAGGCTGAGAGCTGGGACTGTTTAGGCTAGGGAAGTAGCAGCTCAGGAATGATTTCTCAATCTGTGAGATAGCTAAAGGAAAGCGTAAAGAAGATGGGGCCAGGTTCTTTTCAGTGGTGCCCAACAACAGGCAATGGGCACAAACTGAAACACTGGGGGTTCACTCTGAACATCAGGAAACACTTTTTCCACTGTGAGGGTGACTGAGCACTGCCACAGGTTGTCCCAAGGAGTTTGTGAAGTCTCCATCCCTGGAGCTATTTAATACCCATCTGAACATGGCCTTGGGGGCCCTGTTCTAGGTAGCTCTGCCTAAGCAATAGCATTGGACCAGATAAATTCCAAAGGTACCTTCCACCCTCAGCCCTTCTGGGATTCTGTGAGCCCTCAGTGTGAAGATAACCTAGGTGCTGGTGAAGATTTGGCTTCGGTGTCTTCAGAGACCATGATCTTCATGCCTTGAGTGAGCAGCTGTAGACATTTTTCAGACAAGATTCCAAAGTTTGGATTAATATTAAACCAAACTTTCAAATACCCATTTCCAAAGACAACTACCCATTTAATGGCATCTCAGAAACTAATGAAAGCACATGCACTCGTAAAGCCCTCTCACCTCCTGGTACATCAAGATTCCACTTGTGCAAACTAGTAGATGTTTCCCATGTTAAAAATGCAAAGACTTCTTTTCCTGCTTAGGTAATTTTTATTTTATTAACACCATCCTGAGTCATCTCCAATGAACCTCCTGCTCTGAGATTTTCAAATTAATTGTAACCAACTCCACCCCTTTAAACATCATACCATTTTCTGATTGCTTAGGCAACTACATGTGAAAGAAAGCTAACTGTTAGCTAAACAGGTTGTCAATCATGACAAGAATCAAACTGTCAAGGAGACTGGAGTTAGGCTGATGCAGAATACCCTTTAATTCCCCAGACTATGGTGTGGACAGATGTTGATTTCTGGCACTTACTGTTGCACCTTCTGAATACAACATGCAACAATTCTCTTCCACAGCTGATCAGATTTTGCTCTGGGATCTGCCCCACAAAAGGGAAAAATTTCTCCTAAAAAGGGAGGTCTCTGTTTCCATCTTTGCTCCAATTGTTCACTGCCCTTGTGAGGCCCCAGCTGGAGTTCTGTGTCCAGATCTGGGGCCCCCAATACAGGAAAGATGTGGAACTGTTGGAGGGGGTCAGATGATTAGAGGGCTGGAGCACCTGCCCTACAAAGAGAGGCTGAGGGAGCTGGGCTTGTTCAGCCTGGAGAAGAGAAGGCTGCGGGGGGCATCACTGCAGCCTTCCAGTACCTGAAGGGAGCAGAGAAACAGGAGGGGAATCAGCTTTTTAAAAGGGTAGACAATGGCAGGACAAGGGGGATGGAGTGAAGCTAAAGGAGGGAAGGTTTAGATTAGATATTAGGGGGAAGTTCTTTACAGAGAGAGTGGTGAGGGGCTGGAACAGGCTGCCCAGAGAGGGGGTGGGTGCCCCGTCCCTGGGGGTGTTCAAGGCCAGGTTGGATGGGGCCCTGGGCAACCTTGTGTAGCTCCAGGCCTGGAGGTTGGTGGCCCTGCCTGTGGCAGGGCGGTTGGAGCTCTATGATCCTTGGGGTCCCTTCCAACTCATACCATTCTATGATACACTTAAATAAATGTATCAATGCTGAGAAAGTATTATACTGAGGGAGCATTAGTATGCTGTGCAGCGTGAGTCTAGCCTGGATATACTTGAAGTTAGCTGTCTATCTTTAAAGCAAGCCAGAGGTAAAGCAGCTTTCACAATTAGCAAGTCCTAAATAGTTTCCTTGCACCACCCGTTCCCTTCTGCAGAATGAGTAGAACAAACTCCCTTAGGCTGTGCAGCAGAGTGGAGTGACAGAGCCAGGGAAAACATGACTCTGAATTGCCCAACTTCCACATTCTGCCACCCTGAGTCACACATTGTGCTACCGCTGATGTGCAGCACGGTTACTGCTACGCATCATGGCTCCAGTCCTCACCTGCACACCTCCTGTGTATACAATACTGCAAGGAAAACCTGGGATATGCAAAATAAATACTAAAAATCCAACTGCAGCTTGAAGTTATGATAAGAGGATGGAAATCTTCATTACCAGTAGAAATGGTAGCGCAATTATCTCCACAATCCCACTGCTATCTGCACATTCTTGAATTGAGCCCTGAATGAGGATAAACACTCCAGAAAGGATTTTTTTTTTTTTGGGGGGGAGGTAGGGGTTATTTGTGGTTGTTTTTTTTAACTTAAGACTTTAGAGGAGCTTCCACTCTGAGAAGAGCTAATAGGCACCTCGGTAAATATACCGAGCCAGATACCCACACCCTTCCTTGGCAGAGGAGCCGACACTGTAGTCATTATTCTGGGAGAACTCTCACTGATGGAACTGGTCCACAGCAGGCAAATTATGAGTCATGCTACAAAAACTTGGCTCTTGTAGTTGTTTCCCATCTAATTAAAATTCACTCAAACATCGCACAATCTGGCCTTTACCAGAACAATATCAATATCTGTGTCTGCTGCCAGAAGACTGCTCAGCTCCAGAGGTAGCATACACACATAGTACTGAAAGAGACACTGAAAACCATCTATTCTGTTGCTGTTCTCCTCAAGGAGCCAGAAATTGAGTTGCTGCTTTTTGCCTTCTTTTTTTTGTTGCTTTTAAAGAATCAGTTGAAGCAGCAGTGTAAAAGAAACACATATGCATGAAGTAAACTGTTTCCATGTATCACAGGCTAGCCTGAAAGATTTATTGAATGTGGGTCGCCTTCCCTTTTTCCTCCTACAGGATTTCTAAAAACCCTTCTGTTGCCTTTTATTTTGAATGGGATGTTTTGAAGCAGTTTAGTTTGTTTATATTTATTAGTATTATTTCTGCTTTAACCCTCTTGAGAATTTCCTCAACTGCTTCTTCTGTTTTTAAAACATAGTTCAAAGATACCAGCAAAGATTTGGTGAGCTGTGCACCCATCAGGCACGTGGGAAGAAAGCAAGCAAACTACTGAGACCAAAGGAGTCACCACGAACATTTTTCTCTGGCAAGAGATTCCTTGGCTCTGTCCCATCACACAACCTTGCCCATACAACCAAAGCCATTGTCATGGAAGACTGTCAGAGGGCTGCTACAACGAAATTACACATAAAGCATGGTACTTTGAGGCTTCATGTTTGTGCATGTATTTTCTTTAGCACACATTCCCCACTAAGGGGAGAGATGAAAATACTTGGTATTATTGTCTTGGCCTTTGAAGAGGAAAGAAAAAAAAGCCAGTCACCATCAGCAGAAATATAATAATAAAACCAATGAGAATAAACACTAACCTGAGCTTTTTATCTCTAATAAAATCAAAGTACAAAAGATATTCAAGACAAACACCACCCCACCCCCCACCCCTTAAAAGCACAAATTAATAGGTTTCTTTTACAAGCTCGTGTATTCACTGGACAGCCCTCCCTCTAAAAACAGACCAGTGTTCTGCTATTCCAAATTAGCATTCTGTGCTTCTTCTAACACCAGTGTATCTTAAGAGGCACACACAGCTATTGGAGAGTGTCCAGAGGAGGGCAACAAGGATGGTGAAGGTTGGGGGGGGTGGGGGGAGAAGTCTTACAAGGAAAGGCTGAAGCCCCTTGGTTTGTTCAGCCTGGAAAAGAGGGGAGACCTCATTGCAGTCTGTGGCTTCCTGATGAGAAGGAGCGAAGGGGCAGGTGCTGATCTCCTCTCTTTGGTGACCAGGGATAGAACCCAAGGGAACAGCATAAAGCTGAGACAGGGGAGGTTTAGTTTGGATGTCAGGAAGAGGTTCTTTACTGAGAGGGTGGTCAGGCACTGGCACAGGCTCCCCAGGGAAGTGGTCACAGCACCGATTCTGGCTGAGGTCAAGAAGCATCTGGACCATGCCCTCAGTCCCATGCTCTGACTTGGCTGGCCCTGTGTGGAGCCAGGACTTGGACTCAATGGTCCTTACAGGTACCTTCCAACTCGGGAGATTCTGTGATTCTATGATTAAGTTCTGCATATCACAGGCACATTAACAGGCTGGGAGTCCCTTCGTATATATGCTGCCCACACTGAGGGTGAGCAAGAAGGCACCTGCTGGAGAGGGAAACTAATGCCTTTTCTGCAGGACTTGCTATTTCTTAAACTTCTAAAAATCCAGAGGTGTGACTCTGACTCTTATGAGCAAGCATTTCATTCGGGAGCATAAACACTGCTCATTGTCTGTGATGTCCAAATCATGCTACTAATTGGATTCTAAGTATTCGCTGCTGCTGTATTTCATTCAAGGTTTTGGGCACAGTTGCCCTCACTCCTGACCCCATGCTGTTCCCAGTCAAACTAGCCTTCAAATGGTCATGGCATGCTCACTTCAACAGAACTGTAAGAGAAATCATGCTCGCATGCAGCAGTATTTAGCTGTTGTCTCTCTGCTAACAGAAGCGGTAAGATTTCACCTCTGCAAGGGCCATGTCAGAATGGCAGAAATTCTTTTGCTGGGCTTCCAGGGATACTGTTCCATTTTAGATTAGACATTAGAAAAAAAATTTTTACTGAAAGAGTTGTCAGGGCCTGGAACGGGCTGCCCAGGGAGGGGCTGAGTCACCTTCCCTGGATGTGTTTAAAAACAGGGTAGATGAGGTACTTAGGGATCTGGTTTAGCTTAGGATGGGATTGGTTGGACTTGATGATCTTAAAGGTCTTTTCCAACCTTGTGATTCTGTGGTTTTCCATCACTCTCCATTAGTCATTACAGGCCAAGAAAAGCATGGTCCATACAGAGTAAAAGCATCAAGTCTAGTGAAAAGACCACCAAAATTTACTGTGCAGTTTCACAGCAAATCTGGTTTAAGTACAGAGAAGTTAAGATCCAGTCTGTTGGGTTTCACTGCAAAACCAGTAAGGTCCCCTGTATGTTCTACCACAAAGCACTTCATTGCACAATCTCTCTGCAAGCAAACTGACTTGCTTTTGCTACCTCTGTGAATAAGCTTGATGTCATATACCAGGAAGGAGTCACAATCAACTTAATCTATAACTTCTCTAGAAAAAGTTCAGGAAAACATCTCTCTCAAAAGGAGAAAGGTATTTTTTATTTGGATCCCAGTTTCTCAAGATTTTTATAATATGAAAATATCCTACTATCAGTTGTCAGTGAGCTGGACAGACAGCAAAAGTCTTACATGAAGTGCCAGATTTCAGACACAAAACATGCATTTTCTTTTTCATTCTCAAGCTGGCACAGGTTTACAAGCACCAAAGCACAATTCTATATCCCATTCCCAGGGCTTTCAGCTTACATCCACTTCTGTGCATTTAGAAATCTCTGTTCTACATTTGTAAACAATCCTACACCCACGGAAAACAACCCAATAAAATCACTGTTTCAAGAGAGGTACTATAGAATCGGCTGTGGATAGAGGCAAAACAAATTCAGATCTGTCTGAACAGGCAGTGCTTGTTAAGAAAGCTACGTAAAGACAGCAACAGCACCACTTGCTTCCTGCAGCTTAAAGGAGTTTTTTCAGATTAGAAAAATAAAAAAGCACATTTTAGCAAAGTGCTCTTCTAGACACTGGGTTTTTTTTAAATTTAGTTTCTGTATAGTCACTGAAAATATTGGTG
This sequence comes from Zapornia atra, assembly GCA_013400835.1. NCBI lineage: Eukaryota > Metazoa > Chordata > Aves > Gruiformes > Rallidae > Zapornia > Zapornia atra. The sequence goes on from VZTU01008993.1 coordinate 9,408, forward strand.
ATAGGAAGGAAAGTAACAGATACGAATTTAAGCAGTCAAGATCTTATGTCTACTCTTCACAAAACTGCTTGACAAAGCATGTTCCATTTTGCCAAATGTACTGGTTCTTTATTCCTCCTCTAACAGTAAGTCAAGCTATTTCTTTCCTGTGTTAAAAACAGTGAAAAAACATGCTACCAAACCGAACCAACCCAACCCTTTTCTTCTAGTAACAGCTATTATCCACATTGCAATGACGGGGAAAACACAAGTTAGATACAGAAAACCCCAGAACAAAAATCCCACAGAAGCCAGGAACAAGAAAAAAATATATGTCAGAAGCAGGCAAAAAAGGCAAAAAGCAAACCACTGCTGTGTTCAGAGCACAGAGAATAGGAACAAATCTAAAAGCACTTCTCTGCATCACTCAACTCGTAACCACTGAACAGCTGCCACTTCACCTATGCACCTTGAGCCAGGGCAGTTTTGAAAAAGAGTATTTTCAGGAATTACAAATTCTTCAGCTACTGTGAAACTGATTTTTCACTGCGTGAGATTAAATCCTCCCAAGTGCCCACAGCAAAAGAGAGAATTCTGCAGTTACCCAGCACAAGGCTGACAGCTTGTCACTAAACCCAGCCCTCAACATCAAGTTTGCTGATAGTAAATTCCACAGATCAACTTAGTTGGACTAAAAGAACAACATAACTCTGTTTCAACCATCTGGTATATCAAGTTTTCCGGATTTAGTAAAATTGGTTTTCTTCTTGGGGCAGCTAATAGTTCTGAACAACCCTTTTGGAGTCAGGCTTCAGTGCTGACGTGTGTAACCAATCCAGGAACACGCTTCCTCCCCAGGTATTGCAGACTTGACCAAAATTAATTATGGGGAATAAATCCAGATTGGTTTTTTTAAACTACAAAAAAGCACTTTAGACAAAGAGCTTTTGAGAAGCATTAAAAAGGAACTGCAGGATGCAGTGGACTCAGATCATGATCACTCTCTCCTTTGATGTACAGTATGCATATCTCTAATGCTCCTCATTTTGAAAAGACCTGCAGCAGCTTTGGACTCAACTCACTGGCAAATATCATGAGAATATCTAAATATGATAATGGGATGATGATGTGATGTCATCCAGAGAGACCCGGACAAGCTTGAGAAGCAGGCCTCATGAGGTTCAACAAGGCCAAGTGCAAGGTCCTGCACCTGGGCTGGGGCAATCCTCGTACTCAATACAGGCTGGGAGATGATTTGATAGAAACCAGCCCTTCAGAGGACTTGGAGGTCCTGGTAGATGAGAAGCTCGACATGAGCCAACAATGTGCACTTGCAGCCCAGGCAGCCAACTCTGTCCTGGACTGCATCAAAAGGAGCATGGCCAGCAGGTCGAGGGAGGGGATTCTGCCCCTCTTCTCTACTCTCATGAGACCCCACCTGGAGTACTGTCTCCAGCTCTGGGGCCTCCAACTTAAGGAGGACACGGAATTGTTGGAGTGAGTCTAGAGTAGGCCACGAACATGATCAGAGGGCTGGAGCACCTCTCCTATGAAGACAGGCTGAGAGAGTTGGGCTTGTTCAGCCTGGGGAGGAGAAGGCTCCGGGGAGAGCTTACAGTGGTCTTCCAGTACCAAGAAAGCTGGGGTGGAATGTTTTAGAAGGGCATGTAGTGATAAGGGGGAATGAGTTTAACTTGGAAGGGGGTAGATTTAGATTGGATATTAGGAAGAAATTCTTCACTATGAGGGTGGTGAGGCCCTGGCATAGGTTGCCCAGGGAGGTGGTGGCTGCACCCTCCCTGGAGGTGTTCAAAGCCAGGTCGGAAGGGGCCTTGAGCAGCCTGGTCTCGTGCCCATGGCAGGGTGGTTGGAACCTGATGATCTTTAAGGTCTCCTCCAGCCCAAACCATTCTATGTTTCTAAATTATAATGAATTTGAAGGGAAAAACCTGATTAAATGTATACTGAAAAAAAAGATAAGAAAAGAAAGAGATTGACACCTGGATGCAGAGTAACAGAAACATTTCCCCCAACCCTCACAGCACTGTTTGCACAACATAGTGGATGCACACGGTAATATATGATCTTACATAAAGAAAAAGCTCGGCCATTAAGAATTCAAACAAGCAAGACTCTTCTCTCAGGCAAATTCATCTTCAAAAAACTCAAGCAAAAACAGTATTAAGACCAATTTCAAAGCTAAGTTACTTCAGTGACACAAACTACTAAGACTGTGTGTACCATTAGGGGTCCTTTAAAAAATTACATTAATTCAAGGACATTTTCAGCAGCAGTGGTGTATATGGAGTTTGGGTAATGCTGTGACATTTTCTGCCCTACTTTTTTCATGGTCTTGCAATAAAATAGATGCTTTTCCCAAAGCAGCAACTTTGGGTATATATTTTCAAGAAGGTTGTACCTCCCTTAACATTGGAGTTTCCTACACTAAAAGCCCCTGATTACAGCATTCATCAATGTGTGAATTCTGCAATAGCCCACAAGATTTCCCAACTCCAGTGATTTGATTTATACATCTGAATACAGAAATAGCAGTCAAAAAAAAAGCTATTTTACAGTTTCAGGTATAAGCAAAAAGTGTTTTAAGAAGCTGCCACCCACCTTGTGCAGTTTTAGCAAGTCATCTTTTAAGAGTAAGGCATTTATTTTTTCCCACTTAGTATCTCCGACAGATGATGAAAATTAGCACCTTGGCTGAGAGTAGCACATTACTTAAATGTGCAATTGCTTTGTCAAAAAGCAAACCAAAATTGTGTTAATGAGGGTTGTGTTTCAGTAGCTATATACCCATAGGAGCATTTTAATAAATGAAAAGGCTAAAATAGAAGCACTGAAATCCTTCAGTAGTACTTGTAAGTACTCACAGCTTGAGGTGTCAAGTCAATGAAACTATAAAGAAAATAAAAATCAAGGGAAATCAATGGTCACAGCCCTTATTTCTGAGTTGCAGAGACCCGGTATTGTTTATGGTAAGCAAGGCACCAAAATATCTATGACACTTGAGTCTCATTTAAAAAATAATTGAAACATCATACATGACATTCTAGAACACAGAATTTTAGGCAAGTTAGTTTGCAAGTGATCTTTGAAACCCAACACCCACTTTTTTTGAAATCACAAGAGATGTAAGAAAAACAATATCACTGACTGCACATAAAATCTAACCACAGCTTCAGCATCCCTATGTAGCCCCATTTTCCATTCCCTTGGGTAATGCCACCTCTCCTGCTCCTTCCACCTTTCTCTCCCACAAATTGCACTTGAAATTCCTACTCTGCCCTTGCCAAATAAATTTCTCCTATCTTCATTCATTAAATCAAGTTGTTGGCTTTTTTCCCAAACAACTGTTTTATCACATGATGTCTACCCATCCAAAATTCAGAATGAAAAAGCAGAGGAGGAAGGGATGCTGATCTTTTGTCTTACTGCTTCAGATGGGTTCACCCATGTTCTTTACCATACTCAATAAAAAGAACCAGTTACAGCTTCCCACTACTCCCCTCAGCATTTTCTTCCTCATTTGAGCACGATACAGTCTGGTCCAGGAGGTAGTGAAAACCATGTTATGAAAAGCATAGGATGTCCATTACAGTCAGTGAAGGTTCACAGAACAAGCAGAAGTTTCATAGAATCACAGAATGCTTTGGGTTGGAAGGGACCTCAAAGCCCATCTAGTTCCAACCCCCCTGCCATGGGCAGGGACACCCTCCACTAGACCAGGTTGCCCAAACCCCATCCAACCTCCCCTTCCAGGAATGGGGCCTTCACAGCCTCTCTGGGCAACCTGTTCCAGTGTCTCACCACCTTCACAGTAAAGAATTCCTTCCTAACATCTAATCTAAACCTGCCCTTTCAGCTTGAAGCCATTCCCCCTTGCCCTATCCTGCCCTATCCCTGCACTCCCTGGTGAGCAGTCCCTCTCCCACCTTCCTGTAGGACCCCTTTAAGCATTGGTAGGCCATCTTTAGGTCTCCCCAGAGCCTTCTCTTCTCCAGGCTGAACAAGCCCAACTCTCTCAGCCTGTCTTAGTAGGAGAGGTATTCCAGCCCCAATCATCTTTGTGGCCTGCTCTGGACTCGCGTCAACAGCTTCATGTCTTTCCTGTACTGGGGACCCCCAAGCTGGACGCAGCACTGCAGGTTGGGGAGCAGAGTAGAGGGGCAGAAAGAATCACCCTCCCTTGACCCGCTGGCCACACTGTTCTTGATACAGCCCAGGACACAGTTGGCCATCTAGGCTGCTTGCACACAATGCTTGCTTATGTTGAGCTGGTCGTTGATGAAGTCTGTGGTACCCTGACAGACTAAACCTTCACAGTAACGCCTGGCAGTGTATTTAAATGCTCACATACACCAAGACTCAAAACCAACTGAAGTTTCATTTATAAACATTAGAGTAAATAGAACATATCACTGCAAAACTTGCAACAGACTAGTTTTTGGTTGAAAGCATAAGCATGTAGAGGCAGGTATTAGGGTACAGCCCTATCAAGGACAGCAAGTGCTTACAAAAGCACTGTATCTCTGCAGAAAACTCATATTGGACAAGCGCTATTTCACGCTTCCTGCATGGGCCTCTCTGCTCTCTCATAAAGACGGCTCTGAGGCTTTCAAACCTGACTATTGCTGGCAGAAATATGGAATCTCAATAGCAAAGTCACAGAAACATGAATCTAAAGTTGGATTTTAGGGTCTAACTCCATGCTCCAAGTTAATGGATGAGGGGAAGGCTGTGGATGTGTCTACCTGGGTTTCAGTAAAGCCTTTGACAGGGTTTCTCACAGCATTCTGATTGAGAAACTGGCTGCCACTGGCCTGGACAGGTGGACCCTCAGCTGGGTTAAAAACTGGCTGGATGGCCGGGCCCAAAGGGGGGTGGTGAATGGAACCAAATACAGCTGGAGGCCGGTCAGGAGTGGCATTCCCCAGGGCTCAGTCCTGGGTCCAGTTCTGTTCAATATCTTTATCAATGGTGTTGGGTGACTACAGGCTGAATATGAGCCAGCAGTATGCCCAGGTGGCCAGGAAAGCCAATGGCATCCTGGCTTATATCAAAACCATTGTCACCAGTAGGTCTAGGGAGGTGATTGTGCCCCTGTACTGGGCATTGGCGAGGCTGCACCTCGAGTGCTGGGTCCAATTCTGGGCTCCTCACTGTAAGAAGGACATTGAGGTCCTGGAGCGAGTCCAGAGAAGGGCANGGAAAAGAGGAGGCTGAGGGGAGACCTTATCATCACCTACAACTACCTGAAGGGAGGTCATGGAGAGGTGGGTGATGGTCTCTTTAGTCAGGTGACAGGAGACAGGACAAGGGGAAATGGCACAAAGCTGTGCCAGGGCAGGGTCAGATTAGACGTCAGAAAAAAATTTTTTACTGAAAGAGGTGTCAGGGCCTGGAACAGGCTGCCCAGGGAGGGGCTGAGTCACCTTCCCTGGATGTGTTCAAAAACAGGGTAGATGAGGTGCTCAGGAATCTGGTTTAGCTTCGGATGGGAACGGTTGGACTTGATGATCTTCAAAGGTCTTTTCCAACCTTGTGATTCTGTGAAGTTGAAAACACCAATTACTAAATCCAAGATTTAATGCCAGAAACAAGGCATTCAAGCCAGTAATTACCTGTGTTAAATATAACCAGGATAGCATTCCACCTTTTAGCATAACAACGCAGATATTTTGAGCATTGTATTTTATCGCTTCAATCCTATTCTGAGAAGAGCTTTACAAACGTAACGGAAGAAAAGCAAACTTGCATTCCCTTGGCTTCCACGGGCACAGAGTCTTTTTAGCAGAATTAACATCTTTCTGAAATGTGATCTCAAGTTCTATTCATTTAGCAAACAAAATGGTGTCTTTGTATTTCTGCCTGCAAACAACATTGTCTGTGCAACTGGCTCCTTACAACACACAGAATCAGGCCAGTATTTTTAATGCTGATGTGCATAATCATATCACAGCCAGTGCATTTTGAATGTAGTTTCCTGTCGTAGAAACAGGATGGAAAAGCAGCAGAGAGGATTTACTGCCCCATGAAACAGTGTTCTTGATTAACATGCCTTATGCAGAACTCATATTAATCAAATGTGCTCAGAGTGAGCTACATGAACCCCAGAACTCCCTCTGGACCCTGTAACTGGTGGACCACTAAGAATGCTTACTCTCTTGCTTTTAAAATACTGAAAAGAGATTTAATCTCCAGACAGATTTAAACTCAACCTCTTTCAAATCCTCACTTAAGAGTGCTCCACTTGAAAAATAAGCAACCATACCTGCCTACCATTATGAAATAATGTTTCTCATCCCTCTGACCACATGAAGGCACCGAAGGGTGATCCAAAGCATGCCCAGGACACATCACCGCCTGGCTAGCTGACTCCATGTATGAAGCTTGGTCACGAGCGCTGATCAAATATGACCAAAGTACATGATGTGTGTCTGCCTCATGCCACTTGTGTGTCCTGCAGCTGCCTGGTCCAGCAGTTTTTCCCTTCCTGGGAATTACTGCTCCCAAGACGTACCGAATAAACTCCTTACACTGCACCATGACTGACAGACAACTTTTGACCCAGCCATGCTGACAAGGAAAAAGGGGAGCACATGTGGTCCCTATCCTGAAGATGGTTTTACTCTCCTACTGCCAGCATCACTGCAGATGTAGTATGCTTAAAAGCTTCAGCTGATGGCTGTTAGATTGGCAGCTGACAGTTCTGCCTCACTTTACAGAGCGTCAGGTCATACTTGTGGTAGTAGACTGTGGGGTTTTAATTTTTAAAAAAATTAAAAATAAATTACATGCATCCCTACTTTCCAGGCTCCATTACACAGAAGTGTTATCTACAAATATTAGCCAAATGTACCATGATCCCTGTGGATCCTTGTGTCTGCTACTGAGCTTCTGAAAAAGTCGATTGAATTATGGGGAAAAGCATCCATATGGATTGTCAGGGATGTGGTTTGATATTAGAATCACAGAATGTGTTAGGTTGGAAGGTACCTTTAAAGGTCATCTAGTCCAACCCCCCTGCAGCAAGTGACCATCATCACTAGATGAGGTCGTTCAGAGCCCCATAAAGTCTCCCTGAGTATCTCCAGGGATGGTGCCACCACTACCTCTCTGGGAAACCTGTGCCAGTGATCTACCACCCTCATAGTGAAGATTTTTTTCCTAATATCCAACCTACATCTCCCTTTTCTAGTTTAAAACCCCTTGTCCTATTGCTACATGCCCTTGGGAACAGTTCTTCCCCAGCTTTCCTATAGGCACCTTTTAGAGGAGAGGCAACTAGGAAGATTTTGAGAAATCAGGACTAAAATGAAAACCTATTAGTTTTCAGATTTTATTTGATCTGAAAATATTTTTTTCTCCTTAGAAAAGGCTAATGACTAAAAATATTTCTAGTTTAGTATAACTGGTGAGGTCAAAAGACAGGCAACAAAAAGAAAATAATCCTAGTGCCTCTTGGAGATTAATGATTAGCTCTAAGCAATCAAATCTGACGAACAATTATTTATAGACTAAGCCAAACACATAACAGCATTCCTCCACTAGGATGCTGAATGACTTCAATAAGATGTGCCCAATTTCATTTCAGTAAACCTGTAATAAACAAAACTGACCTTGCTGTGGGATCAAAATCAGGTAAATTCTCAGCCAAATGTATTCCTAGAATATCGCCCTCTCTGAGGACGCTGTGAAGGTGTTGCACTTCTGAGTTCCCATGTAGTATCTGAAACAGCATTTCTCAAAGATTTTATTTATGTCACAAGCTTCTAGACATCACTGCCCTTATGCAGCTCTTCTTGCTCTTTGTTTCCATTCCCATTTCTTATACCAAGGAAGAGAAAGTAGCTCGCAGCAATTCCAACTGTTTCCATTTTCACGCCTGAGAGCAAGTCAGCTTTTTACCAGCAAGGAATGGATCCGTTCTCAGTTCCCCTTCTTCTAACCACTTCTGAATCCAACTCATGACTGACCCCTAATCCCATCACACCAGGTGTCTTTCAACCAGAAACCTTTCAACTAATAAGCATTTTCTCATAAAAAAGAAAACAAAATCCCAAACCAAAACCCACCACCAGCAAATTTATGACCAGGTGTGCCCTGAAGGTCTCGAGCTGAAGTATGAGACAAGCTTATTTTGCTTGTAAATAGCTGACCACACCTCACACACTGTCATTTCACTAACCTAATGCCATCTCTTTTAGTAATTACTAGACTTCAGTTAAGAGGGGAAAAAAAGCCCTTCTGGCTTGCCTCGGGGAATTGAGTGCACCCTCAGCAAGTTTGCAGATGACACCAAGCTGAGTGGTGTGGTTGACACCCTAGAAGGAAAGGAAGCCATCCAGAGGGACC
>VZTU01008994.1:8259-31630 GCA_013400835.1 Zapornia atra
TAATAATAATTAGAAGAAAAAAACCCCACAAAACCCATCAATATTAAGAGATGAAAATTTAAAGAAAAAAGGTATTGAAAGCAGTGAGCATTTACCAAGAAGGCAAACAATAGGTTTGGGTAAATAATAAACTTGACAAAAAACCCCAGAACAATTCAAAGTTGCATCAAGAGCAAAAGCACCCAGTACACAGGTAAAAATGTATCAATTCTTTTGTGTTCTCAAAAAGTACACTTGTTGCAGGGATAAAAGATTGAAAAAAAATAGAGGAAAGATTTGATGATATCTTGTAATACAAAAAAGCCTTCAGAAGCATATATTCACAAACCCATATTTTGGGACCATTTATATTTCCTTTAGAAGTAGATTTATATTTCAGAAGCAGATAGGTATAGTTTGTGAGGAAGAAGTGCTGGACATCTATCCCAATACTATTGGCCAAAATCTGGAATCAAGATACATCTCAGAACCAGGAACTGAGCAGATGATAGATGACTATCAGATTTTGGGTACCGATCAGAAAAAGGACTGGCCCAGTTGCCCCAGATTTCCCATACAACATGCTAAGAATCAGCCACAGTTGCTGCTTGAAATAGAGGTATTATCTGTGTCATCTATGAGACCACCTTACTTAGGACTGAATTCACTCACACAGCAATTCTTAGCAAGGCTTACCTGCTAAGAGCTCAGTTCCTAAACCATAGCCTTGGAGTTGAAAAAAGACCAGATTTCTGTCAAAGAAAGGTTTTCTTGCTGGAATAAAAACACTCAAAGGAGAGATAAACAGTTCCATGATGGTTTCTATAAGAGGAATAAACACAGAGAAAATCTAATGGATCTTTATCAACCCTTGAAATTTAAAACAGAATAATCCCTGATGCAGGAAGCAAAGATGGATGATCCCAAATAAATTTCTCTTCCTACATTTGCACATATTTGATACCCTTTTGGCCAGACAGTTCTTCAGAAGGCCACAGAGATTTTTTTTCTGCAGACAACATGTTGCACAGAAATGCAATAATTTTTTGATGATACAGAGGATAGTAAGATCAAGACAGATGATGTTTTGCAGGAGTAGAGGATGAAAAGCAGTAGAAGAGCATGACCAGAGATTCCTGTCAGCTCTGATGGGGTCAAACTTGCTGGACTAGCACAAAACAGTGAAAAATGTAACATGTGAAATACACCTTGGAGAGATGTTGACACAGCAAGGTGCACATAGAGATCATAGGTAAAGTACCCAGTAGGCAATGGAAGAATGCAAAGACTCTCTGAAATTGCAAACAACCATAAAACAAAATGTGTGCTTTATAGCAGGACTCTGCACAAAATATCCAGGGGATACAGGATTCAGGTCTAAATGCAGTGTCTGGGAAGGATAGTAAAGGAGTTGATTAATAAATCGACAGTCATGAAAGACATGAAACACATGGAAGTCATGAAACACAACCATGAAGTCTGTTGTGTCCAGATACTCCACTGAGAAGAAGACTGAGATCACTTTTTTACATCAATACAGCCAAAATTGGAAAGAAGTGCCTTGTATATCTTTACTGAAAAAGGATACCCCAATTCTGAAGTAGCAAAGCAGTATTTAGCTTTAGTTTATGAACAGAAAATTATTTATTTATGATAGATCAGAGGCAGATGGAGCTGGCCACAAAATACTATTCATTTGGGAAAAATGATAGAGAAAATAGCCTTTGATTATGACTGTAAGAAGTTAATCAGTTGATTGATCTATAATATATATCGTATGGCATATAAATATGTAGTACTCTATAAATATGTGTGTGTGCAATAGATAGAGGGGGGGGTTCTTTTGAAAGTAAATATGCATATAGCACGTGTATGTATATACACATACACATTTTAATTGTACATATACATATATAGTCTAATATATATTTATATTCACACACACATGCAAGCACAATCACACATAGAGTCATAGATATCATGAATTCACAGAAATACAGATTAGAATAAGAGTCTAGAGGTCTCCTAGTTCAATGTTCTGTGCAAAGCAGGTGAATGTCAAGGAAGATCAAACCTAGCAGAGTTTTAGAAATGTGTGAGAGCAGATTTCAGAGGAGAACCTCTGTCTACCTGTGCCATTGGTTTAACAGCTTTCATTGTGAACAGCTTTTTTTCCTTACAGCTAATTCACATTTCCCTTATTGTACTTTATTCTTACAGCTTCTTATCCATCTACTGTACACCTTCGAGAAGAACTTTGTGCTATATTCTCTACAGTTCATAATTAGGAAGTACAAGACAGTGATTAGATTACTCATTAGACTTCTCTCTTTCAGTCTAAAGAGACTCAGCTTCCTCTGACTCTAGATGATGTACTACAACATCCTAAACCTCCTCCCTCCCCCACACTCACGCCTCTTTACCTATGAATTCTCAGGTTATAATCTGAATTCAAACCTGACTAAAATATGGTGATTATCAACACACACTTACTGCAGCTTTTTGACTGAAAATACTTACGAGCAGCAAACAACAGAAATATATGTTAAAATATCTTAATCAAATTATATAGGGTAAAAAAAATAGCATCCAGTACAATCCAGTTATGCTGCAGAAGACATTATTGAAAGTAAGCCCTAACATTTACTAACTAATAAGGAGAAGAATAGGTTGGTGTTTAGTTACATTCATATGAAATTTCTAAGTTGTTACAAGAAAAATGTATTTGAAGGATATGCCAAAACCAGTTAAAACTGAAAAGCCTTAAAAAACTAATTCATTTACAGTAGTAGCAATATAGTTAAAGCTGTTAACATTGTTAGCAACATTCTTAACCCTTTTAAGGCTCATCATATAGCTGAAAAAATCTTGAGAGACTCCAAAAAACTAGTCAGAGAGGAGAAATTAGACTTTTCATGTTGTTTAGAAAAAATATTTGTACTTGTCCTTGATCTTTATTCTCACTTTCTTGAGAAAACCTAAGTAGAAGATATGATTTCCAAAGTAGTGATCATCATGTCACATCTATAGTAGACTAACAATAATAAAATCTGGCAGTGGCCCATAGAGTGACAAGACAACCATGTCTATCTTCTGTGATCTAGTGAGTTTGTGGAGAATGGTGTCAAAATAATAAAGTGCTACCTAAAAAGAGGCTGAAAAGTCTGTATTTAGTGCTTATAAAATACAGAATGTAAACAATGACGCATAGGTTGCCACTGTGGAAATTTTGTTCATTAGAAAATTGACAGCAATAACACTAACGTTCTTAAAAACTGACATTAAGTCTTGCAGACTTAGAGACAGCACAGATAAGACCAAAAAGTGGCATGATTTGAGGTCACTGAGTTGCTGCCAGTTCTTCAGAATGATGTTAGCTTGTTGACAAAGTAAAATCACAGTAACACAGGAATAGATCTGAGATAATGTTCTTAGTCTAGAGAGAGGCATATTCTGAAAGGATAGGTATCATTGTCTCAGACCCATGGAAAAGGCATCAGAAGAAACCCTCTTTTTCAAAAACCTCTCTGGCAGCATTGTAATAGCCAGGGTAAGTTAGTCCCAGGACCTTGATTCAAGAAGAATTAAAGGATCTAGTGCTGCTTGGAAGCTCCACTGCCCGCACATCAAGAGAGCACTGATTATGTCATCTCAGCTCCGACTTACATTAGAGTATTTCTGAATATTAGTTAGTGGGCTTTGTGTGATTTTGAAATATTTTATTTCCCCAGTGGTTATTGTTGTCTGGTGACAGCCATTGGACAGCTGGTGAGAGAAGAAGGAGGTAATCGCACCTTCAAGTGGTGGTCCTGATTGCTGCCTGGAGCTACTCTGCACTGCAGGGGGCTTGTGTTACACAGAACCTGAAATGCATCCATCAGGTTCCTTGGCAATCTCTAAACCACACTTTATTCAAGAAAGGGAAAAAATGATAATTCAGTGCTAGTCTTTGATCAGTGCCTAAGCCTGTACATAAGCCTTCCTGCCTGTTTTCCTTTGGAATTTCTAAGTGGCACACTGCTGGAACTTGCTAGGAGGACACTAATTCTGTGGATTCTTTCTTTTTATTACACTCATTTATCAAAGAAACAGAAGACATAAAATCCCCGTGTTCCCATTCATACAGAAAGAGACGGTTCTCCAAAAACCTATGCTAGAGGAGAGAATGGGAACAGTGATTCTGCTCACCTCCTTTTCACATAAGGGAATAAGGGAATACAATCAGATCCCTGCCTAGAAAAACACAGAATTAATGAATACAACAAACTATTAAAAAAACCAACCAAAAAAAAAAAAAAACCCCAGCCAAAAACCACCCAAACAACTAACAAAGAAAAGAAAGAAAAAAGAAAAAAAAATTCCTCTAAACCAAAAACCCAAACTGCATAGGACTGGCAGTTAATTAATTTGCCTCTTTCTAGCTGAAGTGTCTGATGGGAGAAAATAACAAATCATTATTGTTTTGTTGTTTTGGATTAAAGATATGTGCAAATACTTGATTTAGTGTTGATTTTTTTTGATTTATATTCTACTGAAAATAAATGTTATAACTTCAAAATTAGGCAGCATTATGGAAACAGATGGGATTTGAAATGAACAACAATAAAAGTAACTTCCAGCATAGAAAGAGTGCATGTCAGCTCTCTAGCTAACTTTTCAGGATCATTAATAAGACTTACAACATTCTTAAATATGCAATCTCAGTGCATCAAAGCTTCCTATGGGCATCTTCTGCAATGCAAGCTTTAAAGATCAAGCCCTAGTTTGGTAACGGTGTAAGAACAAGTGAAAAATTCAAAACTGTGCCTCCTGATTACAAATTAGGGCAGGGATAAGGTTGTGTCTGCTTATGGATGTTGGGATTTGGCTTTCCACTTGACAATGTTTATTGAACTAACCTGAACCCACAGAACGAAAGGGTCTGTAGACATGACACACTGATTTGGCTTACAGGGCTGGAAGCAGACTGGCCCCACTGACTTCTCCTCGGATATATTTCAGTCCTCATCCTACACAGCATGAGCTGCTGTTTTGCTTCAGTCACGCAAGCAGTCCCATTATTCAAAGGCATTGTTCAGACCTCTGTGGGGGAGGGAGGTGAAAAAGGAATGTGTCTTTGTGGAGAAAGGTTTACCAGGTTCTCAATCCGTGCAAAGAATTGCAGGCCATATTTATCGGTTTTCTAAGCATGAAATTTGCAAAACTGTCAAATCTGAATTTAAAGTGTCACTTTAAGTAACTGTTAAACTTGATGCAAATACATCTTATCATATGCAGTCACTTTTGAACTTTTCCAAAAGTAAAAAAAATCACAACAAAGCATTATTTCCTAAGATTATACTTTTGGACTACAGGAAAAGATGTGAATTAGGTTCTTTAGCCTTTTTATGACAATAATAACAGCAAGATCCTTTCAGGAATCTAGTAGCATAGATACAAATACATAACACCCAGGTTACAGAATACTGCAGTAAAACTACTTCTTATGGACATGGGAAATAATGAATTATTGAAATTATTAAATTAAGAAAAACCCCAAACCAATAGGGGAAAGAAAAAAAAGAAAAAAAAAGAAAAATAAAAGAGAAAGGAAAAGCCTATATCTTTAACCCAGTTAGGAGACATTTTTGCAAAGACAGAATAAATGCAAGAAACAGAACAAAGAAAGTAGCACTGAAAGAAGAAAACATTCTAAAGGAAAGAATCCTAGTGGCAGACCAAATTAAAGTCTCTCTGAGTCACTGAAGAGTAATTTCAACCATTTGTTTATTTTCTGGTTGTCTTTAAAAAAAAAAATCTATAAGAATCTGCTACTAAATTTCCACAATGAGAAATCTATCACAAGGCAGAATACCTACAGACACTTGCAGGAAGACAGAATATTTCCTGTCTATATACTCTGTTATATATATATATATATATTTCTATTATTTAATATTTTAAATATATTTTTCATATTTATAAGATGGACTTCAACTGAAATATAATTTCATTAATGCTGTACTCTTCATGACAGAAGTGAACCAAGCTACTTGCTCTTAGTTTCCAAAAGTGTTCATTTTCTTCCTGCTTAAAATACATTTTTCTCATCACTGAGTTCTTAGAGCTGGTTCTAATTTCCAAGGCATTCTTCTGGAAGCTTTTCGTGAGACAGTTTTTATTTCTGTTTCTTCTAATTATTGTTACCATAAGTGAGAGTAAGGTCTTTTGTTCCTATTTAGTATTTCTATTGAAATATCTAGAACTGTAAGCACATAAGAACCTATAATATGCTTCTTGTGGTTTAACACCAGTCAGCAGCTGGGGTTAAATGTAACCACTCTCTCACTCCTCCCCAGTGGGATTCGGGACAGAATCACAAGATTAAAGGTTGAGGTAAAGACAGATTGATATATAAAGCAAAAGCCATGTGCACAAGCAAAGCAAAACAAGGAATTCATTCCCCACTTCCCATGGGCAGGCAGGTGTTCAAACATCTCCAGGAAAGCAGGTGTCCATCATGCATAACGTTAACTTGGGAAGACAAACAGCATCACACCAAATGTCTCCCTTTCCTTCTTCTTTCCCCAGACCCTTATATGCTGAACATGGCACCATATGGGATGGAATATCCCTTTGGTCAGCTGGGGTCAGCTGTTCCGCTGTGCCCGCTCCCAACTCCTTGTGCATCCCCAGCCTACTCGCTGGTGGGGTGGGGTGAGGAGCAGAAAAGTCCTTGGTTCTGTGTAAGCACTGCTCAGCAATAACAAAAGCATCCCTGTGTTACAATGCTGTTCTAAGCACAAATCCAAAATACAGCCCCGTATTAGCTATCATGAAGGAAATTAACTCTATCTGAGCCAAAACAAGTGCAATGTTTCACGTTGTACAAAACATACTTAAAAATTATGCCTGACCTAGAGGTTTTACAGTTCCAGTAATTCTACTTTGTTTAAAGTATTTTATATATATTATCTGGAGGAAGATATTAGTCTGGGTTACGCTATTGATTGAAGCACATCCAGAACAAGTAATTTTGTTTTTCTACTTTTTCTCTAGCACTGGAATGAGAATAATATAATATTAACTCATCTTTCCCAGGAGAGTGCCAGATAAAATCACTACTGAATTCTTGTCTAGAGATTTACACTTGATAAAAAGAGCATAAATTTTAGGGTTTGTGACTATTAAGAGTTAATAATCAGCTGTCAAAACCAATTCATATGAGGCATGCATGAAAAAATAATAATAATTATATTTTTGACACAGATTGAGGTTTGCAAATTTATTTTTTCTGTATGTTTATAATTTCTTCTATTCCCCATATAATAGAGCTATTCAAAAACCATAGCATTCGAATCACAGTATGCCATTCTTTAGGTAAATCTTGGTAGCGCTATTTTTCTCTGATTTCTTTACCTCAAAACCAGCTGTAAGAGTCAATATTGTCTCTTAAAATTACATTCTTCTAAAGTATTTTTACTCATTTGTTTTATGTATTTCTGATAATTTTTGTAGTTTATCTCTTTGACTGGACTAAACTTTCCTTTGATCTAATCATAAAATCCCCTGTTAAGTCCTCAGATGTGGTACATCTTTCTTAAAAAAAACCAAACAAAATAGAAAAAAAAAATCCCTGCTTGCCTAACTTTGCTTATCTCCCTGTGTATTTCTGTGCTACTGCATTTCTAAAGAGAATCACATTTATACTGAGGGCAGGGTACAGTGTGCTTTGTTTTGAATAGGTTATTCGTAGCATAATAATCTTGTGAATTACCAATATGCTGCAGAGCAAAGGGAAAATGTGATTGTGAAGGGCATGATGATGATTCAATTGGTTTTGTGGCCATAATGCAGCCTTTCCTACTGGCATTTCAGCATTTGTTCTGTCTTTGTATGTATTATCTACTTGTACTGTATATTCACAAAATCTCTTCTGTAGCAGCTTGCACTTTTTCTTTCATAAGAATGGTAACTGCCAAAGTTTGGAGTGTATGAAGGACTATGGGGTGCCTTGACCAGTATTCAGAGCTAACTTTCTGTGATCCCTCCCCTGACAGTAGCCTTAGGGCAGTACTGCATTTTCATCCCACACTATATCAGTACACAAAACACTACTTCAGGATGAAAGACTTGTGTGGTCCTACCTCCCTCTATGCCTAGTAACTGCTCCTTTGTGTAACTTATATTTGTGGACAGTTCAACTCGCCTGAGTGCCTATTTGCTTCCTTCTCCATCAAAAAGTTTATTATGTTTCTGCAGCTTGTTTCTCCTTGTCATCCCACCTTAATTTAATAACAATGCTTGATTGTAGTCAACACACCTGAAGTGACTCAGATAACCTATGTTGAAATGGAAATCATCCTCTGGTGATAGCTCACTTCTCGACTATAGATGGAATCCATACAAGCTCCTGACTTTAGAACACCAGTATAAATGAACAGGGTTGATTCACATCCTTTGTTCCCTTATTGTAGCACAAAAATAGATTTTAAAAATTGGATTTGGAGTAATTTTCTGTACTTCTGTCCTTGAAGCAGTTATATATACAGGTTAATTGTTACCTGAACATCAGAATTAAAGATGCTGAGTTCCTACTGCCTTTATTCTTATCCACCTTCATCTTGCTATTGCATGGTGTCGTCCCATTTTCTGTACAGCTTCTGAATTACTCCAGTTTTCTTACTTAGCTAACTTGTTAGAAAAAATGACCAAGTATTTGAGTGTCTCAAAAGTAGGTGGATTGATTTGGGATCTGACAGGCCAAAGAGAACTGCTAATTATTCTGCTCTCTCTACAAACTATTAGGTCAGTAATTAGGTCACATAATGTAGGTTTCTACATGTAGACATCCACGGGTGTTGTAGCCATCCAGGCTCCAATGACAGTCTGTACACAACACTTAATGCTTTATATGCAGTTAATTTCAACACCTAGTTCACATACAAACACATGCATGTAGTCCTTTACACTCCAACATCATAATCTGGAGCCAGATCTACTCCCGTGTTTGATTCAACTGCTGTCACATGGGTGCTATATCCACCTTTTGCACCATTTGAAATGCTTGAGCTTGTGGGTCTCCCACAGCTGCTGTGATGTGTAGAACAGTCCTGTATGGTTTTCTTGGCAGTTCATCTAAAATGGTATAAGAACCTCATGGTTAGGAAGAAGGGTTGATCCTGTTCTGTTTATGTGCAAAAATTGCTATCTCACATAAAACATCGGCTTCAGATAGATGCTCCACATTGCACCTTAAGGGCGTAAAGCATACATCTGCACTAGGAGGATACATGAGACAGAGCAGAGTTTAAATATTGGCACTTGATAGCTCATATTTTAATTTTCACATGTTCTCTGTCATGATTTTGGCCAATTAGCTCTTATACAGAAAAAGCTGGGCACAATTTAACTGTGTGTATGCAAACTAGTATGATCTACATCAGCTGTCCTCAGAGACTGAAAAATGCCCAGGGCTCACTTTATTTATTAAAATGGCACTGCAAGAATATAAGCAAGAATTCAATGCTGAACTGGAACATCTCATTTTCTAAGTTATGTGCTTGTGATGGCATGTACTACTGTTGAATGGGCAGAAAGACGAAGAATGTAAGTGGGCCACATACCTTATTGTATATATTATAGTGGACTCCGAAATCTTATACTCTTCTTAATAATATATATATATATTACTTGGTAATAGATGCCACAGAGCAGTGATGGAGAGGGAAAAAAGCCCACAACCTTCATATTTAAAAGAGGTAATGACACACTAAGAGTATCAGGTTTTACAGTGACCACTTGAAAAGGTTGTTCTCTTTGGTACTAACAGTGCTAATCGATGTAAAGAAAAGTATTTGTCAGCATTTCATAAGTTTGAATTTGAAATACAGATCACTGGGATTGTCAATATTTTTATGGAACAGAGTAATTTCCAGCTAGACTTAATCTGTAACAAGACATTATTTAGATCAGGTAGGAGATGAGTGCCCTTGGCATTTAAATGAATTTACCAGAAAATTGCTTTTTGCAAGTACACTATGAATGTGTACAAAAGTGTGGAAGCTACACAGATGATGTGTAAGTATGGTGGTGATAAAACTGCTCTAAGTTACTTTTAATGAGGCAGGGGTGTGAACAGAAGTAAAAGCAACTGCAATAGGGGCAGACTTTTGTTACAGTGGCACCAGAAGCTGAGAGGCTATCTGCCAGTGAATGGAAAGATCTCAGTTTCTCTTTTGAGTAACTTTGGTTTTCCTTGGTTTTCCTTTGTTTTCTTTGGTTTGGTTTGGTTTGGTTTTCTTAAAATGAGTGGTTCAACACAACTTTCAGGTTTACTTGTAGTGTTGTCTGGTGACTGGACATAAACTGACATGCTGCAGTGCTCATATCACATGACATCAGACTAGGGGGGGGGTGTCAGCTTTTAAAAACTAATTCCAACTCAATATTCATCATTAAAATACTCAAGAAGGTATTTTAATAAATGGCATGGGATGATTTTTGTCATTTCTTGTTCAGCCTTTCAATTAACACATCTGTGTGGACAAGCCAAGGTGAAAAGTGAGAGACAGAATGATCCAGGGAACTGGGTCAGTGCTGCAACTTCTGCTAGGTATTGTTATTTTTTTTAAAAGATTAGACAAGAGAACAAAAGTCATTGATTATGTCTATTTAGTAGTTTTTATAGTCTTTATATATAAAAGTCTTTATAACTTTTATACCATGGCATCATAAACTGTGAGGAGGAAATTGGCTTCCTGTTCTTTGCAATAGGTGAAAATACGAATGTTGAGTTTGAGCACAGTGTTATTTATGCACTAATATCAAAATTACAGCTATGTGCTACGTGTGTCACTTCACAGTTGGAAATCAAATTATGCTCCTGCTGGAATATTGGCACATTGGTATCAGCTATAGCAGCTGCTTTGCCTTCTCTGACTTTTCTTACTGTTGCTGCTAATGAAAAAGGAGGCTGCTGTCGTTGCTCTTAACAGCACTGTTTTTCTCCTCACTTGAAAAGCAAGCAGACAGTCTGGGTCTTCTTATGGCACAAAAGGAAAGGAACATTTAATTGCTGCTGAAGTGCTTGTACAGAAGGTCACCAAACAATATAAGTTCTTATTTGGTACTGAACTTTGAAGTGAAGAATTATGGATTGTAGAAGGGACCCAGCAGTTGATGTACCAGATCTCCAATATATAGAAAAGGAGAATTAAGGCTAAACTTGATGGCAGTTTCTGAGTAGGGTAGGAACAAGCTCACTAGCCATCCATGAAGAAGGTGGTCAGAAAGCATGTTTAAGGAAAGCATTACAACTTTTCATCCATGGCCTAATACAAGCTCAGAGGGAGGAGTACTGAACAATTGAGTACACAGAAGCTGTTGGTCTTAAAACAAGAAGAGTTACGTATTGACAATGGCACAGCTTCATAAAGGTGGCATGTATACGTACATTGTACCTTAACTTGTAAATGCCCAAACATTTATAAGGCTTCCAAACACAACATGGTCCAAGGGAATAGTAAATATGCAGAAAGTAATATAATCATAGAATCACCTGGGTTGGAAGAGACCCTTTAGATCATCGAGTCCAACCACAGCCTAACCCTGACTAGTCCACCTCTAGATCATGTCCTTAAGCACTTCATCTACATGCTTTTTAAATACCTCCAGGGATGATGACTCCACCACCTCCCTGGGCAGCCTGTTCCAATACTTGACTACTCTTTCAGTAAATAAATTCTTCCTGATATCTAACCTAAATCTCCCCTGGTGCAATATCAAGCTATTCCCTCTCATCCTATTGAGACTATTGTTACCTGAGAGAAGAGACTGACCCCTGACACCTCTGTAACTGCCTTGCAGGTAGTTGTAGAGAGCAATAAGGTTTCCCCTCAGCCTCCTTTTCTAAAGACTAAAAAGCCCCAGCTCCCTCAGCTGTTCCTCATAGGACTTGTGCTCCAAACCCTTCACTAGCCTCGTTGCCCTTCTCTCAACATCCTTCCTGTAGTGAGAGGCCCAAAACTGGATACAGTACTTGAGGTGCGGCCTCACTTCCTTAGTCCTGCTGGTCACATTATTCTTGATACAGGCCAGGATGCTGTTGGCCTTCTTGGCCACTTGGGCACACTGCCAGCTCATATTCAACAGGTTGTCCACTAACACCTCCAGGTTCTTCTGCTCCAGGGAGCTCTCCAGCCACTCTGCCCCAAGCCTGTAGCATTGCCTGGGATTATTGTGACCAAAGTGCAGGACCCAGCACTTGGCCTTGTTGAACTCCATAAAGTTGGCCTCTGCCCACCTACCCAGCCTGTCCAGGCTTCCTGCCTGCAGATCCTGCAGATCGACACTCCCACACAATTTGGTGTTATCTGCAAACTTACAGAGGGTGCACTGAAGCCACTCATCCAGATCATTAATAAAGATGTTAAACAGGACCTGTTCCAGCATCGAGTCCTGGGGAACACCACTTGTGACCTGCTGCCAGCTGTATTTAACTCCATTCACCACAACTCTTTGGGCCCAGACATCCAGCCAGTTTTTAACCCAGGGAAGAGTATACCCATCAAATCCATGAGTGGCTAGTTTCTCCAGGTCTTTGCCCCATGAAGAAAGTTCCAGACCTTCTATTGTTAAACCAATGATTAATTAACCATGTGGACTAGATTCATCTTGCAAACAATGACAAAAGATAAATTGAGATTACCTACAAAATGAAGTTTTAAATTTGTTTTCAACGTAAAAAGAAATCTGTTCCTTACCTGAGGGATTTGGCCTGCTTCACATTAATAAAAAATCAGTTATCTAATCAATATCATGATATCACAAATTTTGTCTTCTGGGGTTGAAATTTTTTCTTGAACTAAAGAAAGACTCTGTTATTGTTTATTATTATTATTGTTGTTATTATTATTATATTTCTTTCTCACCAAGACTTTTCTGTTGTATTTTCATTGCTCTTAATTTGCTTATGAGTCAGGAGACACAAGTGATACCTGATGAGCATTTCATTTTTGATATAGTGCAAAGACATATTCAGAAATAAAAGATTTCTTTCTTTGCCAGAGCAAATCAATCCCACAGACTTTTTCCCATCTCACATACTTTTTTCTTGCTTATGTACGTGTTTTCCCTACTCAATAATTTTGTGATACATACTGTATCTCAGCAACATGCAGAGAAAGAAAGATAAGGTTTTAACTTGGTAGGATAAAGGCTGAAACCATTGGCAATGTTCTGATTTACACCAACTAAGTTTTTAATATAGAAGACACTGAGACAACTCTTACTCTTCATGCACCATTTCTACCCCAACACATCTGCAGATAGGTTGATACGATTCCTACTTTTTAAATGTGTCAAGCATGTTTAACAGTAATAGCTTTGTGTCTCCTGTACACCAATGAACCCAAAACGAACTTCAGAACAGATTGGTACTACTTATTGTGCACTGTATTGAGCCTTGTCCTTTGGACTTGACTAAAAAAAATCTGAAGAAAAGTACCAGAAAGGAATCTTTGATCCTTTAGCACAAAAAAAAAAAAAAAAANAAAAAAAAAAAAAAAAAAAAAGACTCACAGTCTAGGTTCAGTCACTGGTGTTAATCAAATCCTGGTCCTGACGTTTTTCTGACTGTGTTGGATTCTGACCTTTCCTATTTCACCACCTCAATTCCAGACTTTATTCAGTGTTAATGACCTGACAGGATCATCTGACCTGATGTAGAAAATTATCCCAGTATTGCATTAGTAATTTTATCAGTAAACATAGTCTCCTGAGAATCCAACGTCACATAAATGAACTAATACCCTCTCTATAGAATCTGGGTTTTCTGTTGTATCTCATCAGAAATCAGCAGTTCTATTTCAAAACAATTTATTTCTATTTCAGCCATATACACATCCACATGCAACAAACTTTCCTCTTAAAAATAATTTGGGAAAATAACAATCCACCGAATTGTAGGGAAGGTTGTAATCCTTCTTCAGGATCACTAGTGAATGAAATGCACTTGTATTCGAATACTAAGTGACATGCCAGTAGATGGAGCTGATGAACATCCAATTTACACCCACAATTTTGTAGGCTCAGTATACTTTTGCTCATGACACGTATTAAACATGGCTTTTCTCATCAGCTTTTTACCACCATTAAAGCAGGTTTTAGAAGGTGGAATCAAGAATCCTGTGTATATAATTACCACAATAAGACTTAGAGGTTTTAATCCTTTCTGATGACTGATCTGGGTTTTAGTTCTACCATTTATTTTCATAGAATTTTGAAATCCTTATGAGCTTTATATTTGCACCTCTTCAGCTTTTGATTCCTTTTATGAGTGGATGACATCTCAATATGAGGAAAAATGTCTTCACTGTGAGGGTGACAGGGCACAGGGACAGGCTGCCCAGAGAGGTTGTGGAGTCTCCTCTGTAGACATTCAAACCCTGCCTGGACATAATCCTGTGTGACCTGCTCTGAGTGATCCCACTTTAGCAGGAGATTGGACAAGATGATCTCCAAAGGTCCTTTTCAACCCTTACAGTTCTGTGATTCTGTTCTGTAATGTATTTCAATCTGAGACTTGATATATTCATATGGTTCAGCAGCTGAAGAAAATTAGTCACCTCTATGTGTTATTCTCTATAAAAAAACCCCGCAGGCATGACCAGTTCTTTCAACCACATGAAAAACAGCTGCTCTTCCCTTCTGCTGAGGTGAGCGTGAAAGGAATCTTCTGGATAAAATGTAGAAAATAGGAGTAGGATGTATTTTAACTAGGTGAGGAAAAAGGTTTTCAAATGATATTCAAAGCTGCCTAAGTCTCTAAATAAGATCTAAACCAAACTCAGTCCCTATTACTGATAAAAGTGCCTATACTTCTGGAATCCAATGAGTTAACTCTGCTCACAGCTCTATTATTCCCCTCTTCCCCAACTTGAATAAACAAAGTTTCCAAGCAAAAAGTAATATTAAAGTACCAGTTACCTAAATAGCTTTATCAGCATCTTCTTTCCCTTATACCCAGCAGGATGACTCTAGGTGTGTATTCTATGAGAGCCTGTTGATCTTTTTAATGCTAATTAGCCTTTGATTAGAATCTGAGAATCAAGGTAACAGGACCAGATTTTCCCACCATTGATTGATGAATTAATTAAAGGTATCTAGATGGAATTTAATGCTGGAAATTTGCCATGTTGATTGTCCTTTAGCATTTTGTAGGAACATTTTCAGCGTTATTAATCTAACATAGCTTTACAAGATTGTCTTTAGGACATGGTTTAAGGTTTAAGTTGTGGGTAGGTATGTAGAAAGGTGAGGACCTCTGAGGAGAAAGAGACCCCATCACAGTAAAGAAACAAATGTGCAGAACCCCTGACACTGACCTGATTTTCAGAATGGATTAAAACATGCAGCTCTAAGTGATTTTATTGCTGCATTTGGATACTCGCCTAGAGAAAACAGCACCAAGCATATCTTAAACCAGCAGGAGAACGAAACTCGTACAACCTTTATATGAAGCCAAAAGCCTCTAATACTGCATCCTCTATTGGTGTAAAACAGCATAGTTCTATCAATGTTATAGATACTTTGACAATTTATAGCAAATAATAAAACTCTTTTTTTAGTTTTCCCACTTTTAATTAATCTATGGATATTCCACCATTCAGTAGCTGTTTGTTTGGATTTTTTCATTGTACCTGCTCTGACACACTGACAAAGTAACTAATTGCCTCTAGACAATAGAAAAAAAAAATTATAAACTGAAAATAACCCAGGAATTTTTATTTTTTTCTTCAAGAGGTGATTGAGACTTAGAATAATTTACACCAAGAGAGGCAAAACAAAAGCTACACGACTGTTTTTAAAATTATGCATGTGGTTTTTTCCATTTTCTAGTAAAAAGATGTATCAGCAGGAGCTAATCTTGTACAAATAACCTGCATCTTGCCACAATAGGATTGCTTTGACTGGCATGGATAAACAGTCATACCTAAATACAATTTTATGAAATAAATGAAACCATTGTTAGATGGAAACTTCATGGGTTAAAATGTTGCTGAAAAAGGTTCTGCTGCTTTTAAAAAGCCATAACGTTCTATAAATTTGTCTGAAGAATGGTCCTTTTTCTTACTTGGGTTTGTCTGGCTATGACAGACTCATTCTTGGTATGCTTACAGATTTTTTTAATATCCTAAAGGATATTTTAAGAAACTGCAGTGTATTTGCTATAGCCATGAGCCCCACGTATTTCTTTTACGTGAAAGGTGAATACATCCCACCTAACTTTAGCAGTGGGATTAATCTCAACTAACTCTAGACATCTTCAGTATAGACATCTGTACCCAAGAAAGTTACCAGAGGTGCCATGTGTAGCCAAAGAATAAAAAACCAGCAGTGTTGGAGTTTTTATTCCAGGCTGTTTTAGAGAACCATTTGGGGATGGGATGAATTATCCCTCCAGAGCTAAGGGTTTGATCCCAGCCCAACTGCGATTAAACAGTGAGATATACATAACAGAAATGTGATATTCTCAGTTAAGTTTTCAAATGACCAAATATTAACAAGTTTATGTGAATCAATCCATAAGATGAGGGAGTACAGAAGACATAATATGACATAAATATGAAAAACTGTTAATTTTAAGTAACAAGAAAGGTGTTAACGCATCACTACTTAAATTTTCTCTCTATTTGTGAAGAATTTTCACACAGTCTTAGATACTGAATAATACTAGAGTCTACCTTAAGCATTTATACTACTTTTTATTTTAATAATACTAAAATAAAGCTGGTCAGATGCTGTTCTTCCTGGTTCAGTGGTCACATAAAAAAGGGGGGGCACAAGTCAGTTTGGTTTAAACAGAAACTGAAACAATTTGCGTTTGATGTTTTCAGAAGACTGAATATAAACTGAAAGTGCTGTTTCAACTAAACCAGGATATTTCATTTCACATGGTGTTTTTGCAGAACAATTTTTTTTTTATTAGAACCCTAAGCAAAGTATGCTGTTTTGAAAGGTAAAGTATATTGTTTAAAATGGGAAATGTTCCAAGTTTATATTGCCTTACTTTTTTGTACTTGATGCAAATCACTGAGCAGAACCTAGGTGGCTTTGCTTGAATAAAGGAATAATCATTCTTAATATTAGCTTTAGGGAGGCTTTCTGTGCAAGCTACCAACACATTCATGAGCTTTGTTAAGTTCAGTTACTGCATAAGACTTTTGTATACTCAAGTTCTAAATATTATTTTTATTATTATTGTTGTTGTTATTGTTATTATTGTTATTGTTATCATTATTATGCCTAACTGGTCACTGCCATGTAATTTCTATACTGAAAAATGGGAAGAGAATGGTTTAGGAAAGAGATCACAGAATCACAGGTTGGTTGAGGTTCAAAAGGACCTTGGACAATAACTAGGTCAAGCAGGGCCACATGGAGCCTGTTGCTCAGGACGACTTTTGAATGCCTCCAAGATGGGTGACTCCACAGCAGCTTCTGGCAGCTTGTGCCACTACTTGGTTACCCTCACATGACAAGAGTGTTTCCCTTGGTGTCTACCAGGACTCCAGGTCCTTTTCTGCCAAAATGCTTTCCAGTTGGGGATCCCCAGCTGGATATACTGGTGCATAGATTGTTCCTCCCCAGGTGCAGGGACTTGCTCCTCCTGTTTCTCCAGCTCGTCAAGACCCCTCTGAATGGCAGCATGACCATCTGACATATCAACCACTCAGTTTTGTATCATCAACAAATTTGTTGAGGGTTCACTTTACCCCACCATGACTGTTTAATGTTCAAAAAATCTCAATGTTTTAATGTTTATTTAAGTATTTGCCATTTCTGAAAAATAGAAAATTAGATGGTTTTGCATCCCATTCAATAAGGGGGTTTTAATTTTATATTTAGTATTTTATGTAGCTCACATATGGAATGATAGAACAAGTTACAAACCTAAAAAATCCAAAATCAAGGAAATGTAACATGAGGAAAAAAAAACCTCACAACTTGTGCTTTGGACTGGGTTTATAATTCATTCAGTGAGTTATTACTTTTTCAGTCATCTTTAGCACGACCACTGGAGATGCCTTGTTACCTTATTGAAAGTTGTCCTGGAACTGTTCCTACAATCCAGAGATTTAATATTACTATTTTTGCAACACAATTCATTCATCATAAAATGTTCATATTGCAGTAGCTAGAAATGACTACTGGTGACAAAGTAAAAATGAAACACTGTAATGTTTCATATATTAAATATCTTAAGTGTACTACTGATTATGATGTAGCAACAGTAGCAATTGCTAATAGAAAATGAAAGAGGTAGAATAAAAATCTTAGTCACATGAAATGATATCTCCATTTTGTGAACAAAGAGATGAGGAAGTTCACCATTTTATGACTGTAATTGAGACAACTTTACATTTCTGACTTGCCACGATATTATTTCACCTAAATAATCATATACATGCCTTTTAGTTCAACTATACATGCACATGTGTGTAGCTCAACCATTGTACAAAGGGTTAACTATAAACATTAGAATCTCTTGCATTTAATTTCTTCATGCCCCTTTGTTTCAAGTATACAGTTCCAACAAAACTGAATTCCAATGTATTCGCATTTTTACTTTTTTTTCCCCCATAGCAATTAATTAATGCTTTATACAGTGCTTTAGAACACAAATCTTTTCCCTAAAATATCTCAGAATCACTCACTCTGGATATGTTTAGAAAGTGATAACCTATTTCAGTGCTCAGATATGAGGTGTTATACCTGCAATTAAAGGTACAATTTTTTAAACTTCAGAAAGGGTCTCTTTCTCAGATCATTCTGAGTATAAGGAAACATCCCATTTACTGCTACTGATCAGATATAAGGACTATTATAACATAGAAGATTAATATTTTTATAATTAATAAGAAAAATCTGAAATGAGATTCAATACATAGACCTTTATGTTTCAAAATAATAACTTTGGCTGATAGTTTAGTAGACCACTTAGTGCAGACATTAAAATTTGTCATTTTCACAAAGACTATCACAGTAATAGTATAAGAGTGGCTATATGCATGGAAAATAATTTTATGATATTGCAATGACTCAGCGGTGCTCTCTACAATGTAATAAAGCAGACAGCAATGTAAATCATTTAGTCCAATATAAGTATAATGAGAGAAAGGACAAACCAATGTGCAGGATGGATAAGAATGGCATCAATACATTCTGTTTTGACAGATAAAACATAGTAAAATATTGAAACTGGAATATACCTGAAGTGTGATACAATCTCGGAAAAAAAAATATTTTCTGAGTCCCCAGGAAAGAAGTTATTAGTAGATCTGAAATAACCATTGTCAGTGGAAAAAAAAGATAGCCTTTCATTAAATATAATTGCATTAAATATAATTTCATCCCTTCTTTTAATTTATTCTAATCTTTGCTCAGCAAATAAAGGTCAAGAATCTGTACTGGACATCAACCATCTACGTGAAAGAGCTTAAACTTTTCAACCTTACTGGGTTTAATTTAGGTGTAGACTGAAAATCCGACTTTCAACAGGGCATAGTTTATATAAGAAGCTGTACAAATTGTCAAATATGACTTGGAAAATTGCTGCAACATGTTTATTTGTGAAAATTTAAAATCTTAGTATTTTGAAAATGTTACAGTCTCCATATGCAGCATAGCCCTAATTACAGGGGAAGGTGTACAGTTAAGAACATTACAGGGGAGAATATTATTCCTTGGAAAACCAAAGATTCATGATCAACCCACTTTTAAAACATTTGAGAAAAATGTTCTGCTTTAGAAATCTGAAAAATTATGCTTGTAGAGATGCATTTTTGAGTAAGAGGGATGAATACATCACCTGGATACTTTTTTACCTGTATGGCTGATAATGTCATAACTGTGTGAAAGTTTTTTGTTGTTTGTTTGGGGGTTTTTTTGGGGGGGATGTGGGGAGCAGGGGTAGGATAAAAAAAGTCTTGAAAAGGGAAGAAAGATCAGATTATTTTATTGATGTTTTTATGGTGAGGTTTTTCCCCCAAGTGTATGGGGAAAAAAAAAAAAAGAGGTGATAGTGGTGAAATAGGGACTAGAAGAATATTTTGGCTGTACTACTGGATGCAGAAATTATTTTTAAGTGAAGATAATAAGACACTACCACCTACAGAACAGATGCCATGCAAGTACAGAAGGCCGAGAGCACCATGTTGCAACTTGTAGTCATCCGTCTAAAGTCTACATTGTGGTCTGGTATTGCCACACTTTGAGAGGTATTGAATACTTACTTTCATCTGAAATCTCGGTCTGGCTCCTGTCAGGGACAGGATCTGGGGTCATTGCTCTATCACAAGGCAGTAATGACTTGTTTTCCAGGAGAGCATCCAAAAGAAGAAAGGCTCTGGCAACCTGAGGAAGAATCATCAAGTGGAAATAAAATGTTTTAAAAGTTTCAGTTTCCACCAACATATTTTTCAAGTGAAGGGAAGAGAAGGAAAAGGGTGGAAACAGCAGGAGAGAGAAATTTTGTGTCTTTTGTTGTTTGTTTTTTGTTTGTAGATTTTTTAAAAAATATCTCCACCAATTCCAATGGCTACAGAATAATTGGATGGGTTTTTACCAGTTATATCATTAGTAAGCAAGCTACAAAGTCAATTGAAATATAAATCAGAAGTGGAACAAGGAAAAATGTGTAAGTCAAGGAAATATTGTGAAATTATCAGAAAGAAAATGGAATTTCTAAATATCTTTGGAAAATATTTACAACAAAAACTTCAGTAAAAATAGCTTCATTAGCATGTGTTTTTTTCAGGAAACAGCTTATAGATTACTTATTGCTCCACTATCAAAATTTCTGAGTTTTTCTTCACCTGTATGAAAAATATTTGAAATTAATTTCATAGCATAGTGTATTCATAGATAAGGATTTTGCTCTATTCCTTCTTCAATGATTCAACATTACAAAATGGAACATTATGTGAATGTGATATCATGCATCATTTTTAAAGCTTCCATTTCCAGATTCGCTGGAAGGAAATGGAGATGAAGATGGTTTGTTATCTTGACTCCAAAGGAGAGGAAGAAGCAAAAAAAGAAATAGTTTGTAGCATTTAATAAAATATTGTGACATGATCTTTGTCTTCATTTGTGATTCACCAAGAATCTTTGGATCTAAAGTGCAATCATAAAGTCTTGAATCCCAAGCCATAAGATGTTTTTCTTCTGGAGTGATTAATATCTTCTGTTGAGACGGGTAATACATTAGATTGATGATCATCAAACCCCCTCTAATTATTCAATAGTTATCTATGAAAAGCAGTTACACAGTATAAAAATGTTTCAACACTTAAAACTTTATAGTCATTAGTTTGTTTCAGGCCACAGTCATTATCAAAATACATGTAATCTACTATTTATCAGCTTATTATTTGAGAAACGTCTCTACACAGACATTTCAGTCCTAGGAATAAGATGCACAGAGAAATATGCCATATAAGTTCTTTAAAATACATTTATGTTTGAAAAATTGAATCAAGATTGGTAGAAGGAAAGGATGAATTAAAAGGTAGAACACAAAAAAGTGACCAAGCATAAGGAAAATTTCAGAAACACATGAGTTATGATTAACATACTATTTCTGAGTAAAGTAATTGAAAGTAATTGAAGTTCTGTCACTACTATCATGTAAGTCCGGACCAGAGGGAATATATATACACTCAGATTCAAGCATGAAGTGATGAAAAGATCTTTTATATTTGAGGGTTAAAATACTCAAGAACATATCAAGACGTTGAACAATGCAGGAGTAACACAACTAGAATAAGTGCCAGTGAGTTCAGCACTTGTTAGTGTGGAGGTAATTTGGGCTAACGCTTACAAAGAGCAAGTGCTTTCAGGCAAAAGCCTCCTTTTTCTTAGCTATGTTTATAGAATCTGAAGCTCTCCTTAAATATTTCCCTACCCTACAGCTATTCTCCCCAAGTTCAGAAGGCCTCTGAAAGATGATATGCAATGTGATGAAAGTGAGAGACTGGAGAAACAGATACAATAGTGTTTACATACTGGGGCTTTCATGAAACCTGAAGAGAGACAGGAGTGATGTTCTGATAAGCCAATTCCTCTTCTACCTGGGTTATGACTAGACATTAATGGTTTTATCTCCTTCTTGGTTAAAGTGAACAGTTAAATTTTAAACCAGACCTGATCTTTTGGCTCTCCACAAACAGGAAAATATGTAACATTTCTGCTATACACAAAAGGTATTAAATAAGATGGCAAGAATGCAACTAATCTTAAAATATTGGAGAAAAAATACAAAGATAGCAAGAGGTGTTATATCATTTTCCCAAAGGTTTTCTAACCCTATCGAAGTGCAAGATCAGAGAAGAAGACAGATAAAATATTACAGGATAGAAGAGGGATTGAAGCATAAAAGTTAGAAATTGCCAAAGTACTATATGAAAGCTTTTAAAATATGTATAAAGAACACTAAAATATGCTGACTGACTGTGCTTTGCACACCATGTATCCATTTACCTGCAAGACACTAAACTCAGAAAAGCAGAGTTTTGAATATGAGAACAAAACCACCAGATCTGAAGATCTGGTGGGCTTTGCTAGAGAAAATCTGACTGGAGTACAGAGGTCTGTTCTTAAAGTACAGCTATGCTTGGAGAAGTGACTATCTGAAGTACTTACGAGTTCCCATTTCTGCAGTTACAAAGTACTTCACTATTGCTAATGCTTTTAGTATCATAACATCTTGGAGAACTACAGAAATCTTGTTATACATGTATTACAGATGGATAACATAAAGGTTAATTACAAGGTCGTTTGGGAAAAAAAATGTTATTTTCAACAGTAATATTTTTTATTTTGGGACTCAGGATACTATTTATAGATTGCTAAATTTTTATCAAATTCCTATAATCGGTAGACCTAAGGCCTCTTGCCTGCTTGTAGGAGTATAAATATTGGTTGCCTAAAGTTTGTTATTCTAAGCTTGTTTTACAGTGAATAGAGAGAATAGTAATTTCCAAAGGGCACTCATATCGTGCTTAGACAGGTAACTTGCACAGATGAGATAAATCAACCTCTCATTTTATTTCTTAAAGGAACCCAAAATATCCACTTTTTATTGAAATAGTTACATTTCATATATTTAGGAAAAGGATTCAGATGCCTGAGAATAAGTATCCAGTGCCGTTTTAAAGCATCCAAAACTTCTTGCACAGTGTTGCACAGACCCAACAGCCAAAGCTGACAAATGCTATGTTCATAGAATCATAGAAATCGCCTGGGTTGGAAGAGACCCTTTAGATAATCAAGTCCAACCACAGCCTGACCTTGACAAGTCCACCTCTAGATCATGTCCTTAAGCACTTCATCAACATGCCTTTTAAAT
>VZTU01008994.1:31850-55690 GCA_013400835.1 Zapornia atra
GTCCTTCCCGTAGTGAGAGGCCCAAAACTGGACACAGCACTCAAGATGTTACCTCACCAGAACTGAGTACAACCAAACAGTCACTCCCCTACTGGTCACACTGTTCTTGATACAGGCCAGGATGCCGTTGGCCTTCTTGGCCACCTGGACACACCGCTTGCTTCATGATCAGCCACCTGTCCACTAACACCCCCAGGTCCTTCTTCTCCAGCAAGCTTTCCAGCCACTCTGCCCCAAACCTGTAGTGTTGCCTGGGGTTATTGTGACCAAAGTATAGGACCCAGCAAGGGACGAGGACACTATCCTCAGTCGGATGGTGGCTGAACTTATAACACGGTAGAGGCAGAACTGGATCAGAAGAATATTCTTCCTGGTCAGGGTAGGCTACTACAAGACTAAACTCTCACTCTCAGTTGTCCAATCACAGAGAAAGAAGGTGGAGATGGACTCCTTAAAATTCAAAGAATAAAATCTTGTAATAGGTTTGGTATTGGGGACTGAAATCTGAGACTTCTCCTGGCCGTTTGTTCAGGCATCCTAGCCCTGCTTCCAGGAGCAACTGCCTGAACTATTCACACTCCCATGTGCCTGTGCAACTCCAACAACACCTGCAGTTGCTACACTATAAGACCTCTCCCTCTTTAATATAGGTCACCATAGGCGCTGAACAGAAGGATTTGGTATTGAGGCTCTGTAGGCATGTATTCCACTTTTTCAGGAACACACACAAAAAAATGGAGAGTGTGGCTCACACGCCAAATGCCCGCTTTGAGTCTGCATTCTAATAAGAGTTCATGAATTATGTAGGCAACACAATGAGAACATTTGAAATGGTGTTTGCATCTGTTATGAGACTTAAAATTTAATGGATTTTTAAGTAATTAGCATGAGCTATTTACCACACTGAGTTATACTGTAGGAGTAGCTGAATATAAAAATAAATATGATAATAATATGCATAAAATGTTCATTTCTTGCAGCATTATATTTTATTTTTAAAAGGCAGTGCTTAAGCAGACTATCCAAATTGACAGGGAGAATATGAAATAATGTCTTCTGAGTTGGTGGGGGCTTTTTTGAAAAAAAAAATCTTTTGTCATTTACAAGATGGCAGACTAGTTTTATGATAGCTTTGATGTGACATAAGGCAGCGCATCCATAATCTAGCACGTCACAGACATTTTTAATATGTATGCTATATGCTCAGCTAATCTAGGAATCTCAGTGAATGATCCATTCTCTGTATTTTCTTATAGGGACCCCACAGTTCTGCAGTCAAGGAACAAGAGTGGTAGTGCAAATTGCCTGATGGCTGTGCCTCATCTGCCATCAGCTAGCTTACAGGACTTTATCTACATGGAGAAAGGCATAGCAAAACCCCACCACCTAGAAATTAAAGGCAAATCAGAAATAATATGTAAATAGCTTTTTTAACAATGAAGATGATAAATAGGAACGGTGTGTTCTCCTTGTCTTGTAATAACTTTTTCCTTTAAAATGTCTGTTTCTTATGACAGGAACACGTTAGGACAGGCAGTGATGTGTATATAATAAATGGTCAAAGATGTGATGAATCTACCTAAGGCAAGTGTAGACTCTGCTTTTCCATCACCTTCTAAGGATGGACACTTATCAGAGCAATGTGTTTAAAGGCAAAAGAAGGAAGAGACATCTGGAAAATGAGAGGCCTTGGTACCTGTACCCATTAGGTTAAGATAAGGAAGTGTGTTGTCACTGACAAAGAATAAAAATAAAGGGTAACATATTTTGTCAGGGATCTAGACCCTTCCCTATTTTTATAATTGAGACTAGGAAAGTTCTATATAAACAATAAACAAATAAATCCAGTCATAAAGATTTCTCACTGCCATGTGCATATTCTATGCCCACTGTGTTACTTTTTTCTTCTGAAGACATGCCACTTGCACCTGTAGCTGGATTTTGATCCAGATTCAACAGGAAAAATGATAAGCAGTCATGCAAAGTATCTTGTGATCTGCTTTCAGGGCACCTGACTGCAAAATGAACAGAAAGCTGTGGATGAAAGAGCCCCACTCATAGAAATCCTGTTGCCAAAGCAGGAACCTATTTTTCAAGACGCCAGCACCACTATGTTGATAATGAAAACCACATGACCTAATTAGAGTTAGTCAAAATATGACGATGACCAAGTCTGGGCTACTCTAATAAATTATGTGATGGTTCTTCAACTAGGATAAGAGGACAACTTTCAGCAGAATTAAGGAAACTTTCCTGTTTTCTGAAAAAATTACCCAGGTCTTGAATAGGTTCCTCATCTATAGAGCACTTCTACAATCTATATCTGATGCAAAATAATAATGAAATTATTTATTAAAATAATTCTGACCCCAAATTATCAATATAATTTAAAAAATAACAGAAAACTTAACATGTGCATTCAGGTTTTCAAATAAGTCTTCAATATGATTTCCAATCTTCATTATTAAAAAGATTATAAAACTTGACCTGATGGCTGTTGGAGCAGAGTTGAAACAATTCCAGAAACTTTAGAAAAAGGACTCTCATCATATATGAAGCTGATTTCTGCTCCTGTTTGTGTACAGTGATCCACAGGTCTCAACAAAAGTTCTTCAAGTATGTATTTCAAGGCAGAGTTTGGCACATGGGTTTCCAATTTCACAAGGTTTATGACTTAAAATGTTTTCTTTTTTTTTCCTTGGACCAGCAGGAACAAATAATACAATGGAGACACATGTGCTGACCCCAGAGGGCTAAGAGCTTTGCACTCTTCCAGAAAGAACTCCTCTGAGTGACACCAACAGTGACTCTGATGAGATCCAGGAGGAACTATTTCCAACTGCCTTTCCTGAGCCATACAGGTGGAGCTGTTCTGTTATAACACCTTTTGTGGAGATAATAAGAAATATCAGTGATATATTTGTGAGGATGTCACAGAATCCTTAAAATGAAAATACATCTTCAGTACCTTCTCAAGTGCTAAATATAGCTTCAGAAACTTTAGCTTCCATAGACACATAAATAATACCTCTGGAAATAATAGGAAAAGAATTTACTTACCAAGGTCTAGCACCTTGGTTTAACTAGGTAATAATAATTTTAAAAAAGCATAATAGTAAGGAGATACATGCTAGGTCTTGTTTTCTAGAGTATTGTGTTTTGAACTGGATTATGCTTTAAAAGTATATGCCTCTTTAGAAAGTCAAGAATATCCCTAATTGCCTGTGTAGCAAACAGCAAAAAGCTTTTTTTTTTTTTGGCTTTGAATATCCAAGTTAGGCCAGCTGGGAGGTATGAAATGGCTTTCAAAACGGTTTTGTGATTTTAACACATTTTAATTTGTCAGCAAAGGAGTTCGTATCTTACACGGAAATGCGAGTGCTGGAGAAAAAAATTGATAATCAATAAGTTATCTCTAAAATCTTGAAGCTGTATCATCACACAAAGGCAAAAGGAAACGAGTGGTTAAGTACCAGGTACTACATTGTCTCTACCTCAGCACTGTTTCGCCCCAGGTGAGCAGCCAGCACCCCAAGCAGACTCTTTTGCAGGATGTTGAGACTCCAGCAACAACAGATGCAGGTTGCATGTGCCTGCCCCGGCACTTAGGGTATTTCCAGTTTTAAGGATCAGAGTTCGCAAACAGGTTTCAGCAATGTGTAGTCAATCAGGCAACTCATGAGGGGGTTGTAAAAGCGACTCAGCTCTGGATTGCCTTGAATCACAGAACGTTAGGAGTTGGAAGGGACCTCGAAAGATCGTCTAGTCCAATTCCCCTGCCAGAGCCGCATCACCTAGACTAAATCACACAGGAACACATCCTTCCAGAGAAGGAGACTTCACAAACTCTTTGGGCAAAACCTCTGAGGTCCCATCTCTGCAGAGACAACTCATGGGGAGCTGTATACGTAGCTCAAGCCTGTAAACTGAGTCTAGGCTGGGCAGTGCTGCATAATTCAAAGAGCTGAAACCTGGGCTGAGCCTTGAATTCCTTCAACAAACAATCCGCCCTGATTTCCAAACAAACCGCTATTCAGCTGCCTAAAAGTAAGATAAAGACAAGCCATAAGGGTCGTCGTTTGTCTTCAATGGGCCCAGACAATACAAAGATATGCAACAGATAGGACATAAGATAGGCACAATCCTTCCCACCGTCACCGTCGACCGAGGAATAAAACCCCCTCGGATTCGGGCTGAGAAGGGGGAGTTGCTTCCCAAACTCTGCAGTTGGCAGGGGGGAAGACCCTTTCCCCTGGGCGAGATGCTGGCTGAGGGAACATGCTGAGAACCCTCACCTGGGGAAGGGTAAGTGAGTATTTGATACGTTACAAGTTTGCAGCTGTGGGTGATTGACTAACGCGCGGGTAGTGTTTAGTGCGGCTGTGAGATGTGACGGTGTATTCGTAGGTTTCTCGCGGACGTAATGGGGCATCTTGTGACCGGCCCGGCGGGCGGTAACAGTGAGTGACGGGGCTCTGATGCGGGCAGTAACAGAGAGTTTTGTGACTGTGGTGTCGGTTCTAATCCTGCATTTCGTGGCTCTGGTGCGGTTGCAAGTAGTGTATTTCGTGAAATTCTTGTGGTTGCAGTAAGTATAGTCTTATTTCTAAGCGGCACTAGTGCATTTCTCCATTGCATCCCTAAAACCTGCAGTGGTGATGTGTTGAATCTGCACGTGGTGTTTTAATTTAATTTTCTTTTTTTTTTAACCACCAGGGCCGAGTGTCTTTCTGGCACACCGGCCAGAGCAAGTGAATTCTGACCCTTTCAGACTTTGTCTACAGGAGTAAATTGATAGAGTCAGGGACAGCACTACAGTGTTACGTTTTGACCAGGACCATGAAAATGCTGCTGGTTGTCTGTATCTGAGGGCTGTGGTACCTGGGAGAGAGTGACAGGGCAGCGAGCATGGAATTGGGAAGAGTCATCCTTCCTGTTTCCTATTACACATCCTCCTTTACTGCAAAGGGCTTTGATCAGCTAACACGCATTGTTGGTTTGGTTTTTTGTTTTTGTTTTTTTTTCTTTTATGTCACAATGTTCTCAGGGATCATGTAATTCACAACCAGAGAATACATTAATTAGTTCAGACCAACCTTTCCTCTTCTCCCTCTCCCTCTTTCCCATCACAAGATGCTGCGGAGCAGAGTTCAACCTTTTCTGTTTGCAAACAAAATTGCAGCATCTGTCTTGTCACTTTGACTAGAGTTCTTGCCTAATTTTTTTTTCTTTTTTTTTTTGGTTGTTACCATAGTAGCAGGGTGGTGACTTTCTGACCAACGAGAAAAAGACAAAGAGACACGGTCTTGTGCAAGTAGCTCCCGAGCTGAGGATTTGATTGATCTACTCTGTGCTGGAATTAATTCTTCCATTTATTAATGTTTTCTGTTGAACTGAAACTCTGAAACCTGATGATCCTAAATTGATTTAAACTGAATGCAAGACATGATTAAAATTGCGACTAGAAGTCCAGCAAAAAGAAAGTAGCAGTTGAGCCTTGACTTGACAGGTCCATAGATATCAGATGATGAATGTGGGAAAATTACTAGGGAATACTCTGAGGGTTGGGTTTTGTTTGTGGGATTTGTTTTTTCCATCTCCACATTGTACAATAAAGAAATGGCACTATAAGGCAGAACATGATCCAATACGTTAGGTTCAGCCTAAAAAAAAACTATTCATCTGGGAAATCCCTCTTCGTTACAGTGCAAAAGTTTGGAATACTATTAAAAATCAGAATGTTCCTCTTGGTATAGCCCTCTTCATTTGTTATTTTGAACCTGTCCTACTGCTTTTTTGTATCTCTTCTCTAATAGTTTCAAACCTAGTTTCAAGCATTCGAACAAGTATTAAACTAATACTGTAGGGAACCTCCTTGGCTTATCTCTTCTCTTGCTACCTGTTGTTCAGTACCAAGGGGTAAGCTCTTCTCATAGCTGCTCACAATCATCTACTTGCTAGATTTCAAAGAAACAGTCCCTGGCTGACTCTTAAGCTTGGGAAAAGCGTTTAATGAACAAAGCCGCTTTGTTGTTCTCCTTTATATCCCATCTTAAAACTTCCCTTTGTCACGTTGGCTGCAGTGATGCAGACTGAAGTCTCTGGGGCATAGCAGATAATTTGCTTCAGCGATTAATACTGGCTGCCTTGACTTCATCAAAAATCAAGTTTTGGAAGCCCCCGTTTCCTGAATGCTTATTTGAAGTGTAAATGATCATTTATATTTCCTTCATATGCAAGCAGTTCTTGCTGCAGTAAGAGAGGATCAGCTGATTTAGGATGCTGGCTTTGGCATTCATGTGTCTGTTGTATAAGTTATCCTATTTCTAAGTTTTTGGGACAGGTTGAATGTCTTTGGAAGAAACGGTCAGCTTAATGGACAGTCAGACTTACGGACTTCACAGCTAGCAAACAGTCCCAAACTTAAGCAATGTTACCAATGGAATTATATACTTAGTTCAAGTACCAACATCGGGTTTGGGTTCAGTTCCTTTGGACGTATGTATTAATTCTGCTAATGAATGTTACAGTTCTACACCTGGTTCTGAGACACTAGAATCTCCTATGGCGAAAATTTCATGGTTCAACTTTTAGCTCACACTGGAGTAATTCATGTTTATGAGG
Source organism: Zapornia atra (assembly GCA_013400835.1). NCBI lineage: Eukaryota > Metazoa > Chordata > Aves > Gruiformes > Rallidae > Zapornia > Zapornia atra. The sequence continues at coordinate 38,475 of VZTU01008994.1, forward strand.
TAAGGGCCAAGATGGTGATTATTTTCCTCCTCTCGTCCTGTAAAAGTACTGTGCTAACCTTATTACCAAGCAGTCAAACATTTTTGATGCTTTCTCTATGATGATTCTCAGCATGGTCACCATGACAGTCACTCAGTAGTTGTGACAGTGGCCTATTAAGGGAAGTAAGTCCCATTTAAGTCATTTGAAGGTTTCTAATTAAACTTAATGTTTTTAATCATGGGAATTCACAATTACCTTCAGATGTTAAAGAAAAATAGGTTTCCTTGAATTGCTTGCAACACATACACTTTCAGAGAGACACATCTTTTCTGAGATAAGAGTGCAGAGTTGCATAAGTGGGTGCCTTTCTGTGAAATCCTGGACTTTCATTACACTATTTACTCTAAGACCATACCTTGGTAAGGGAAAAAATGATGTGAAGATTCAATACTACCTGCTGTAATATTAAATAAAACAGCTCCTATGAAAAAAAATACCCTACATTGCCAGAGCGGAAGGGGTCAAACAATAAAATACTCATTGTCTCCTGTCAAAGTAAATCACGCTAACAGGTTGCTATAGCACAGGCGTTATGAGATACTTGATAGCAATATTTTTAAGATGGAAAATCTATATTATTTAACAATAAAGGCTGCATGGTGAGAAATGTTTATCTCAGGTTATGAACATGCCTCTAGGATCAGGCAGGTGAAATGTATTGCCTAGCATGTGACTTTAATTTCCTGGTATCAAAGTTAGGCCTGTTTTTTATCAGAGACTTTGAGAAGAAAAAAAAACCCACAAAACACTGCTTGATAATGTTGTCTGCTTTGATCCATAAATCTGGGAAATACTTTTGACTAGTTTTTACAGGCCTCAAGGTAACACAAAAATGGTCTGCGTGGCCTCCTCATGGAGCTAAGCTAGGCTGTCAATTGGGCAACACCAATGAGGGAACTGCAGACTGCCAATTTACGCTGGGTTTCCATAAATTCAGTGCTAAGTCATGAGCAGTTCCATTTCTCTTCTCCCTAACCTCTTCCATGTGCTAGATACTCTCTGACAATGTGAAGTAATCTGGACCCATTGTCTCAATCAGAGGGACCAACTTTATTCATAATTCATGAAGCATGTTTGAGTAGAAAGTGTCCTCCTGATTTCAGATGGGATAGAATTAATTTTCTTCCTAGCAGCTGTGTAGTGCTGTGTTTTGGATTTAAGATGAGAATAATGATGCTAACACACTAATATTTTAGTGTTGCAAAGCAATCAAGAACTTTTCGGCTTCTCATACTACCTTGGAAACAAGAAGGTGGGGGGGCATCCAAGAAGCTGGGAGGGGATACAACCAAACAGGCCAAAGGGATATTCTAAAGGCTTGGAGGTGGGTGTGGTGGTTTTGGCCCTAACTACAGGCCAAATACCCCCCAAGCCACTCGCTCACTCCCCCCTTCAGCCGAAAAGGGGGAGAATATAGATATTGAGAGGCTTAGGACTTGACATAAGGACAGAGGGATCACTCTCCAATTAGTGCAATGGGCAAAACAGACGCAGCACAGAATAAAGGAAAGAAAGTGATTTATTACTACTTACTACAACTAATACACCCCGTGAACCGGAACGAGATAAGAAGTGGCCAGGTGTTAAAGCACCTTTCCCCCACCCCTCCCACTTAGCAAACTTGAAACTCATCACGATTTTACTCCCTTCTTCCCCCCCAACATGGCGCGGGGAGGGGCAGGGAATGGGCAGTGGGGTTCCGGCGATCCCACACAAGCTGCTTTTCTTCCCCAGATATTATCACTTCTATTTCCCCCTACCCCACCCCTTGACTCTTCGCACTCTTGACTTTCATCATAGATTCGCTCCCTTCTTCCCTCCCGTTCGCAGTACAGAAGGGGCAGGGAATGGAGAGTGNCTCCATAGGGTGCTGACATCCAGGCCCAGACCCTCCGGCCTGGTCGCCCGCAAAGTCACAAGTCCCTTGGCAAACCTGCTGAGGCGTGGGTCAATCTTCACAGGGCGTAGATCTCTCTGCTCCCCGTCCTCATCCATGGGCTTTGGGGGACACTCGTTTCACCATGGACTCCACCACGAGCTGCAGGGGAAACTTTCTCTTCACATTCTTCATCCCCCCCTCCTCTGGGCCTGGCCTTGGAGTCTGTGCAGCTTGTTACATCTTCTCACTCCCGCTCCGGTGGCAAAGTGTGCCTGCCAGCAGTTTTTTTTCTCCTATATGTGATTCACAGAGGCGCTATGACCAGCTCTGATAGGCTTAGTCTCAAATTTGGCCTTGACTGTACCAATGTTTTCAAAATATGGGGCTTGCAGAAAGCTGTAACTGCAGCTTACAAGAGCCACTGAAGCAGCAGTTACACCAAACTGCAACAGTGGGACAGATTGGGTGGCTTGCTGAGCATTGGCTTTAGGTGATGAGGATTTATGCTGTTCAACACTTATTGTTGGTATTATTATCTTTAAAATTTTCTTCTTCCTTTTCTGTCCTATTAAACTGTTTTTAACTCAAGCCAGTAGTTTTAACTTTTTCTTTTTAAATCTCTCCCCCCATCCCACTGGTGGTGCGAGAGTAAGCGAATGACTGTGTGGTTGGTTGAGCTGCCTGCTGGGTTAAACCATGACAGAAAGGAAAAAATGTTATTTCCTCTTTGTTCACTAGCAATTTGGTTTTGTGCAACCAAGCTCAGGAGACAAAATACCTTTTTCGTCTATGCAGTGGTGGAGGTACAGGAGGAGGGATAGAATAGAATTTATGACTGTCTAGATCAAGAAGCAACCTTGAATGTTGTTTCTGGGTAATTAGATTCTTCAGAAGTGACCTTGTAAAGGACCCAGGGTAGTATTTCCTTGTTGGGTAAGGTAAAGTCTTGCAATATACTTCCTGTTCTATACAAACCCCACAGTCCCTTATCCCAACAAGTTATTTTAGTCATTGACCATTTCTCTGTTTTGTTTCTACAAACTCAGCACAAGCAGAATCTGACGCAGGTCTTTAGGCAATAATCTACTACAAATAACTATTTAAAATAAGTTTTTAGTACTCTGCTGCCAATTACCAAGCTGATAACATCTTTCAAAGAAGTTTTGGAGGGAAGCAGAAGTTACGCAAATGGAACAGATCTGATTAAATATGCTAAACCACAGTGCCAGTTTTGACCTGGACCATTGCATTCCCTTTTGGAAATTTAGGAGTACACTGATAGGAAGAAGGCAGTGAATTTCATGTGCAGTCAGATTTGTAATTGCAAAATTATGCTCTTGAGATTTTGCTCTCTGCTTTTTTTTTTCTCCACACTTTCCACATTTTCACAATACATCATATTTTTCACTGCGTTTCTAAAACTTCACAGAAACTTCTGAGATCTCCATTCTCCCACTCCATGTCTCTTGGAATCTGCACGTCTGAGCAGAACCAGAGTTTGCATTGCCAATAGAGCAGACATGGAAATGAAACACTTCTGATTTCTCTCACCCAGAATTTTTTAGCTAGAGTCCATCTGCTCACCAGTGCCTATTTAGGAATGCACAACACCTTTTTCTTCTTTCATAGCAGCCAAACTGAACAAGAGTGGGTGGAAATATTAAAATGACACTTTTGAACTGAACTGTAGCTTTTTATTAAAGGGAGGGGGGGAGTGACATGTCTCTTTTATAGATCCTGAGCTGGAGTTGAAAGGCAGAAATCTATCTGTTAAAATAATAATGGCTAAATATTTAGTAGTGAACAAAATTTTGCCTCTGTCACCTCTGACATAAAAAAATAATCCTTTGAGTAAATAGCTCAGATTGACCTGTAGTCCGTTATTAGAAAAAAAAGTAATCATTTAATGACAAAAAATAGTTTTTACATGGATTGTGAAATTCTGCTTAAAGATGTAGGGCATAATGTAGTTCTGCTGAAAGCTAAAAAGGTGATACTTTTAAAAACTTGGTTTTTATATGACCCTCTGAAATTATTGCATGTGACGTTTCACCCACAGAAAAACGTAAATGCAAAATCTGGCACTGATTTTGTACTCGAGAGTTAGAGACAGTAGTCTATGGGCTTCAATATAAAATGTAAACAAACTGAACAACAGAAATATTACTTCCTATAACATTTCTTTCACTCATCTATTGTAGGACTGGATTCAAGCACTTCCCTGCATGCTATAATGAACATTTTACTGGAATTATATCTGGAATGATATAATTGACATTACAAAAAGCAGCTCCTAGGCACGTTCATTTGCTGTTGCTTTCACTTAAAATTGCAATGGCTGCAGTCATACACTGCTGCTTTTAAAAATGTATTTATATTGTGCACTTCTAATGCTGCCATGCCTGTACTTCTCAGAAGAGATGTAAAAACCATAAGCTCAGAGCATGCATGGTTAAGTAGAATCTGATACAATATGCTTATGTCCTCTAGCTGCTAGCTCTAATACCACAATAAAACTCTTACTAATGTAAAGTTTTCTAAGATACAGTGAGAAAAACCAAACTTTTACTTATTACCTGAAAATTGGACTCTTGAGTTATCATGAGCTACATATATGAAAACCAATACACCCCAAATCACTAATTATTTTATGATGGCTCTTGAAGTTGAACACTGATGGAAAAGATAGCTAGATAGACATATGGAGTGCCTGTAACAACTATTAATACCAATAGTAGCTCTGTGTGTTATACCACCACTCAAATTAGACTATTTAGTTGCCTACCTCTGCATTTTCATCTTGAAATTTACATCTGAAAGATTTGTGTAGCTTCTCTGCTGGCATCGTGCCTGAGGTTGGGAAAAATAAAATAAAACTACTGATCCAGTGATTCCTTCCATGAAAGAATCGTTTTCAACACCTCCTCATATAGTGATGTATTTTACATGAAGAGCATATATCTAGAGTCTGAATTTGAAAACACCTAGAAAAAATATTTTAAAGAAGAATGTAGAGATCTATTAGTAAACATAATCTTATCACCTGAGTTTTTGGTTTAGAAATCAAGAATTGTGGTATTAGGCATTTGTGCATAGCTAGGATGTTCCATTTGTATAGTTGATTTCCATATCTGAGGTACTCACCTGCTGTCACAGGTAGCATAGCCAGCACTGGAAAGACAGATCAACCTGTAATGATTTTAGATGTTCTCATTTACCACCACTGACTTTAAAAGGAGGTTAGCTTGAATAGTTCAGATGATGACATCTGCAGCTGTAGATAGCAGAATTATGAAGGTCAACAACATACACAACACCAAGAGATCCCCTGCACATAGAATTGCCCTATTTAGCAGAGATTTTTTCCAGAAGCATACCCTTTCTTTGATGGGTGAACAGCAATCAGGTCTACCTAGCACATGCCAAAATATACTCATTTGATAGTCGTAGTTCTTCATGTACCGTTTACCTACTGATTCACCAGGTATATATGATTCTATGTATGTGGCACATTCCTACAACCTTGCAATGTCTCTCATTTCTACACAAAGATCTCATACAAAAAAAAATATCGAAAAGGTAGACAGATTTCTTTTTGTTTCAATGAGACCTCAAAGCATCGTGGAAAAGGCAAATACTTTGCTTTGTGAACACACAAGTCTTGCTGTAACTGCATTATGTAATGTGACAGTAGAATTGTTTGTTCTGAACAGCTTTTTTATTCTATTATAACTATTCTTTTTATGTGCTCTTCTGCATCAAATGCCAGGTGACAACACACTGATATGTTTAACATTAATGGCTAACTGATAAAGAACAGAAATCAAATAATCTGCAGTCTTTGATTATACTTATGGTAAAACATTTGAATAGTATGTTTTGCATAAGTTACTCCTTCTGAAAGTGTCAACTTGCCATTTTTCTAGCAGGCAGGACACAGTCCAACTAATTCAAATGCCTCTTGGAAATATGATTCAGTGAGTGGGCTTTTTGTGTTGGTTTTTGTTTTTTTTTTTTCTCTCCAGTATCACAGTGCTATTATTGAAAGGCTTGGGAAAGCTCTTAATATGATTGCAATAATTGACTGCTACTACAGGTAGCACTGCGATTCAAAAACACTGTAGTGTGTTGGGTCAGAGATGTAGTTGTTCTACTTTGGATTTTGATACTAAATATTTCCATATAGAAGAAGTTTCTGACTCCTTACCTTGCAGATGTTGCAGCTCAAATTCTATCCTTGAATCACGAGCTCACTATAGACTAAACTTGCTGGAAAACCTGTCTAAATTTTCCACTATATGAGGTTTTTCAATCCCTAATATCTCAGAGTCATAGAGTGACAGTCCTTTAAAAATCTACACTACTGAGCAGAAATTCCTGTTGCCTTGGAAATACAGGCAAACTGCTGAAGCTGAAAATATGTCTGATGGTATCAGAGAAAAGGTTGGTGTCTGCTAAAGAACTTGGAGTAATAAGGCTATTTAACATTTATGCCACATGTTCTTTTACAGGTGAGGTATGTCAAGATTATTGCTTTTGCTAGACCCATTTTCCAGAAGAGAATATTAATCCTGTAAAGTTGAGAGACTTAAAGTCCAGTCCCAGAGTATATAGAAGTCATTGCATCACAAACTTAAGACTGTACATGGTAAAACTATCCTCTGAAACATTAAATTAAACATAACTTTTTATATTAATAAATAGAAAAAAATCAGCACAGCTAAATTTAAATATCAGTATTTACCAGTTGGTGCAAGAATTCCTGATTTTACTTATGGTACCACTAATAGCAGCAGTGGTACTGCTGGTTACTCATTACTTCAGGTAACAACAGTAATTGGAGAGTGATGAATAGATGGCACCTCCTCAGGTGCTGGCTCTTGGCATTCAAATGCCCAAGACGTGCATCAATCCCCTCTCTGAGTGCGGGGACTCAGCTATTACCTCTTTGCTCTTGTTTCTCTGATTCATACCTCATCAAGGACCAAACCCTGCAAATCATGCTATGAGTAACAGATTGCTCTCAAACAAATGTGTGCAGGCTGTCAACAACTGGTCTTATCTATTTTGTGGAAGTGGTTATTGTGCCACTGCTTGTGAACTCATGTCCACTCATTTCCGCAGTATTATGTTGCGGTATGGAATTTTGGATAAAAGTTTGTGTTTGACCCCAGGGAATAAGCGGAGTAGCTTGGGTGAGACATCCCCCAACTATTTAGGTGTTTATTTAGAGTCTTAATGCTCTCCATGTATATAACAAGGAATGTAAGAACAGTGTGGGGTAGATAGTTTTTCTACATAACCAAGGCCAAGATTCATATAAGTAGTTTGCACTTGAAAATCTCAGGGCAGCTACAAAGGGTCAATACAAGCCCAAACTCCCCTCTGGTCTCCTGTCTGGTACTTTAATTTCCATGTACTCTCTCTGATAGGTTCTTCATCTTGACAGAACCAGCAAATGGGGAGCTGATCCATGCAGTCCATGGGTTTTCAACACTTATCTTGCACCCGTAATTCATATCTACCAACCTGGATGTGATTAAGCTCGCTTAGTTTAAATACTTGAAAATTAGAAGTCTGAATATCTGAAGTAGTTACAATAGTAGTAGTATTTACAACAGTAATCACTAGGGAAAAAAAACAGCTACAATGCACAAGCTATCTGATCCTAGGAAACGTGGCTAAAATAGGTAAGATTAACTGTCCTCTGGAGGATCCTGTTTCTCTACACTAACTATAAAAAAGTCTCAAAATGACTTGTTGAAATTCAGTTGCCACTTGTATGTCTGAAATTATTTGTGTTGACTCCCACTGTTTATGCCTCAACCCAGCTCTGACACCTCACTCAGAGAAATTCTGGAATCAGTGTTTACCAAAAGTACACCGAAAGTACAGAGATTTTAATATCTGTTCTGTTCAGAAAATACATCTTAAATTTCAAGGACTGCCAAACTCTTCAGAGCCATATCTCACCTCAAGATCAGGATGCCACAAACAACAAATTAAACTAGGATGGTTTTGAAACAGCTTTACTCTTTTAGATCAAATAACTTAGCAGCTAGTGTTTTCGTCTATAGGATGGAAACCTCATTTTTATTTCCTCAATTAGAAGAAATGCTTGGATCAGAATTTATTGCTATCCTGTGGCAAATGACAGCATATTCTTAATTGCTTTTTTATTTAGTAAAAAAATCTACGTGAAACAGATCTGTTCCTAGGTTCATATTTTACTCAATGAGTTACTGATTTCAGATGAAAAATGGCTGACATATCTTATTGCCTGGTTTCAGACTGTGCTCACAACTAATATATTTTCAAACTGCTTTAGTGGTTAGATATCCACAAAAAGTAGGTGAAGTTTTACTTAAGCTGCAGAGATAAAAATACTCAGGTATAAATTTCAGCTAGATCAAAACAATACAAACACATTTTGGCAAAATAAAATATAAAATACTGATTCAGTTAATTTGAGATTATCTTGTCCAATTGTCCTGTTGTCTTTTCTAATTTGTGTGTTTCTTGCTCAAAAATGACACTTTAAGAAGAAAAACTTTCCCAAGTTTCAATTAAAATGCCAAAATGAAATTTTGAAATGTCATTTCAAAAATGAAGCATTTCATTGAAAAGTACAATATTTTGACTTTTAGAAGCTCCCTCTTTTTCAGGCCAAAATTATTTGAGTTGACAGTCCTTTATGCAGAGAGCTTACTCTTTGTAGAAACAAATGTGTCCCACAATTCCACAAGCACATCTCCTACAGAAGATGCATAGGCTCTATCGTTCCTTTTTGCTAGTTTGCTCCTTGTTAGCCCTGATGTTTCACCAGTTAACCTGACACATGTATCAGGAGTGGTGATATTTAACTGAGTGATGATACAATACATAGCAGTAGTGTGCTTAAAAATGGGTGTAGCCCTCCCCTGCCCCATTTCATTTATAGTTAGCTTTATTTGTGGAATAAATTAATATAAACAATGCCATTTCATAGTTTAAAAAATATTCAGCCAATGCAGAATTTAAAGTTATATGCTGAAAATCTTGTCCACAATTTCTGCTGTGAAATAAATAGGGACTTTCTCACACTCGTCCCCGGAATGAAAATGTTGCTGTTCTACTGGCAATCACTTTCAAACCTTCCTCTTTTTTGACAATCAGCATTTGGAAGGCTGGGCCCAAATTTTTCACCAAGCATTTATTGAAATAGCCCATTCTCCTTTTGATTCACTGGGTGTTGGAGAATTCTGTGTGGAGGATGACATTTTGTTTTTCTCAATAGCTAACAGATTTTTACTCACGTATTTTTCCTGTGAACTCTCAGTTCCTTGTCCTCATGGAATGAGCTGCTGCTTACATTTTTAAATGACACGGTATAATAGACTCATTCTCTCTTTAGGTGAACTGGTCTTTTTCTTACACTGCTTTGGTGCGTTATAAGAATACAGACCCTTCCTTGTAGCCACATGTCATTTAACCTTCACAAAACTCTCAGTTCCCTGGTTTCTCTTAGCAAGAAAATTCATTACTTTCTCCTCACAAAAGATTCTTACTTTATCTCAGAGACAATATAAGTGAGTTTATACTTAAAATTGGATCTCAGTATGTTATGGATATGTATCCAGTTCCAAGAAGATCATCAGATAATTTTTATTCTGTAATAAAATAGGTCTGGTTTGTGGTCTGTTAAGTCTTTTAATTACAGTTTTACTTTTGTGAATGCTTTATATTATTCATGCAGTAAATATCTGCAAAATGAAATAAAGTAGCTGTCTACACTGTTTATATAATCCACCTTCTCTTCCTGGGCTGCTCTTGTACATTTGTGAGGAGAAAGCATGTGTGATTGATGTTTCCAGCATTTGTTCTTTATGGAGCAAGTTTTGAAACAGACACTATACCAATATTATTGCATTTATAATCATAAAGGTGTTCTACTTTGCAGTCACTTGGTGTAGATGCCATGCTTATTAAACAAGGTAAGCAGTTCTATACCTATAAACTGTCTAATGTTATCTTCATAATATTAATATTAATTTATGTCTTTGTTAACATTTTATAATTATGCTATATGATGAGAATATGAATACAAGGAGAACTAAGGGTTACCATGATAAAAGAAGGTCAAATACTGAAAAAGAATGTTGAAATTCAGTCAGTTCAGGCTAGACTTTAAACTTACTCGTTCACAAAATAGGTTGTGAAGTTATCGTCCCTAATCCAAAAGAACATGAAAACATTTTTCTCAAGCACTGTTCTTTGAGAAGAGCGACCATTTCCTCTAGGAATCTCAGTTATTCGTTAATTGTGCAGCCAGTGAGAGACAAGGAGAGTTCTAGTAAAAACTTGAATTAGTGCTTAGCAAGTGCTGCCTAATCCTGTCCAGAAGAAATGTCCAGGTAGGATGGCCCCTCTGGGGCACGGCTTCCGTGACACCAATGTGTAGGCTAAACGAAAATGGAATACTACAGTTTTAAAGGATTTTTCCAGCAATATGGGGAGGTCTTGTATATTTTGCAAAATAAACAAACAAACAAAAATCATTTTTTGATCTAATCTATAGAAGAATGAGGAAAGATATCTGCATAGATGCACTGTGCCCTAAGAATCGTCTCGGTTTTCAGTTACTGACAGCCAGATTACATTATTATTAAGTTAGAAGATTTGAGGACACTCGGGATCCCTAGAATTGGGCAGCAGCTAGTGTTTTTGAGATTTGACATTTTAGACTCTGGTACCTATATTCACCACTATGACTCCTGATCTCGGCAGAGACCTAGTTGTGTAAAAATATTGGGAGTTAACAAATATCTGGTGATCATCAGGAATATGAAGTGCCGCAGAAATAGCTAAAATTAGTAATAGTCAGGCTGTTAGGCATGCTACACCGAAAGGGCTTCAGATGTGGATTTTCCAATTGTCAGCACCAGATATATTTCTATTCCAGCCTTGCTTAAAAGACACTGGAGACATGGAGACTATAGATAACTCGTTTGGACTGGTTCGATGGAAATTAAATCACCTGCATCAACAAGATGCTCAGATTTTGAATCTTCGCTGAATTAATATTTCTGTTGAAGGTAATATGAATCCCTGGTGTGCCTATCATTAATTTGAGATGTGTAACTAATCCCATTCATTCCAAAAAGTGTATTTTTAAAGTTTTTGTAATTCTACTAGCTTCCATGGGACTACACACCTGCTTAAAATTAAGCACATGCCTCTGCGCTTTGCTGGATTTGAGCTTTGGATTTAGTAAAAGCTTAAAGACTGACAATAATAATAACAATAAAACTGCTATAATTAAGACAGTGACACTAAGGGTGGTTACCACTGTGGCTACACTGAGCGATATATACCGTAACATAGAGCATAGTAGCAGTAATTACACACTTCGCTAGTTTTTATTGTAATGTATGCTATAGTGTAACTTAATTTCCATCTTGTGCATATTAACCCAAGATACATTTGGAGTGTTTACTACCTGGGTTGTTTTAACAGAAATGAGGATTATGTGGTTAATATGCATGTAGAATAAAAATAACATTTGCATTACTTATATGGAACCACGAGTTAAAGAAGCCTTGCGTCTTCTAACCACAGGACTTTAGAATATTAACTTATTAAAACAGCCTGCTTTGAGACCATGCTCAAGCAAAATTTTTGCCTTACAGACCTACAGCCCTGAGTTCCTAAAATATTGCTTTTGTTGTCAGACCCCTTCAGGCAAGAGCTCTTTATGTTCCAAGTCTAATCAATGTATATAATTGCAAGGCAAACTATGCTGAGCTACAGCGTTGTCAAATTAAACCCAATTTCACATACTGTATCTAGTTGAGTGCTTCAGAAATTTATTTTATATGGGGCACCCAAGCAACTTGGCTGTATTTAAGAGGATATCATTGCTGTAGCCCCCTTTTCCATCTGTGGGGTTTATAACTAAGCTGTTTTAATTTGCTCTGGGCTAAACAAAGGTGGTATACAAACTCTTCAGCCAGATGCTGTAATTGTCCCTCCTTTCTACCCAGCGAAATTAAAAAGCTGCGGGTTGTGCTGCTTTTGAAAAGTTTTTCCTTACAGAATAAGAATGGATCCTTGTTTCCAGTTTGGGAGGTTTCATTCATACCCATCAAATGAACACATGCACTCCTTGTTCACACCAATGCAGTGAAATTCAGCAGTCCTACTTAGTCGCTGGGGCAAAAATTAGGATGGTAAAACATGTAAACCAAGCTCTTTGCTGATACCAATAGTGGTAACTGAGTGTCCAGCTGAGTTTTACTCACTGTCAGCTACAGAAAAAACATCCACCCATCTAATTTCTTCAGTCTCCTCTGCATCCCCTTCCTAAGCTGTTATTTTCTCTTTTTTTTTTTTTTTTTTATAAGAATCTGGCTATGGGTTTGAGTCACGTATTTACAGACTTGTCTTCATTCTCAAAGCTCTTCTTATTTGTATGGATGTATCAGAAACCACAAATCAGAACTTCCCAATCAGGACCAGTGCAATTTTGCATGTGCAAGCTGATGACTAAAAATAAAAAAAATAATTAAAAAAAAATTCTCAGATTTTTGGTCAATGATCCTTTCTCCTCTTACTTATTCAGGAGACTGATAAACTTGTCACATAACATAATTTTATGGTGTTTTTTCACAGACATAGAATTTAGGGCCAAAAGTGATCATTAGGTCTTCTACTATAATCTGCAGCCATATCAATTTAACTATATATTTTGTTTTTCTAGAACCCCACCAAAAAGGGCAGATCTGTCTCATTTGACTCCTTTTCTGACCTTCTTTCTGGGACCTATAGGAATCATATTCTTGTGGGCTTCATTTACTTTTGAACACCTTCTTATGAGTTCATTATAACTAACAAAGTAGTTCCAGTACATATACTTACATGCAGCTAATATGTAACGTCATCTGGAAGTAATGCTCTTGTATGGACAGCTTACTTGATAATAAATTCACACTTTCACCCTTGATTACATAAGCTTAGAAGGTTTGGGATTTTTTACTTATGAACAATAAATTCCATTTCTAAACCAATTGCCATTTTTCCCATTTCCTTCAAGTCTACATTAGGGCTCCGTTTGCCACTTTTGCCCCTGTTGAGAAGATCTGTAACCAGTAATGCCACTGACATCATCGGACTCATGGGACAGAGACAAAACACTTGATTTGTGAATTAAGAAACAGGTTATATAAGACACCGTCTGCCCTCACTTTGACACAAAGCAACATATAACTGTTTAAGTATGTTTAATCTTAAATATGAGAGGAACTAATGCTATTATGACTACTCATGTTCTTAAAGGGTCATAGTAGGTTATATATTCATGTATATCTGTTAAAACTTTAAAGCACAGTTTTGATTTGGGATTTATGCTACTAAATTCATTGGTAATTTTCCTCTTTTATTTTTCCTCTTCTTCCTCCGCATAAAGCTGATAACAACCTGGCCACATTTATTCCAAGATTTTAAAGGAAATACCTGCTTTAATTCTCATTTGTCCTTCAAAACAACATCTTTGGCTTTTTTTCTTTAGAAACACATCTTTCTGTATGTGCAATATATGGTCCCAGAGCTGACTGATTTACCTGTGGGGCTGAGAACAACGTGCTCTCTGTGAAGCAGAAGTAATTAGCGCAGATATAAAATTGTACTGAGGTTTTCGGGACCCAAATGGATAGCTTTGTAAAGGACTGCCCTGTGCCATGAAGTCATTCATGTGCCGGAAGTCTCTAACACGGTGCAGCACTGTGCCAGGTAAACACATGTGTTCTGCTGAATTTGAGATGGCAACACCCACAGTTTGTAAAAGATTTTTTATGTTTTGAATTTACCTCAAAGCTAACCTAATATAGAAAAAAAATTGCAGCTGCAGGCAAAGGACCAGGTCTCTGACTTTGCCCTGACTTGAGGTTAAACTAGATGAACAGAAGGAGTTGAACTATTTGGGAGTGACATGGGTGGAGAAAAGGAACTGTAAAAGATGGGTAAGAAATGAAAAAAGGAAAAAATGAGCTTGGAGAAGCATGTGTTTGACATTGCCAGGGGACAATGTTTGGCAGCCCTGCCCTTCATCCTTGGGGGACAATAGACCAAACCTGTACTTCACAAACAAAATCTGCTTCCTTGACCACAACAGGGGGAGGCAAATGCTTTTACTGAAAGGCTGGAAAACACCAGACATAAATATCATTTCACAGAATTACCTGCTCATATAAAAATGTACATAAGGCACGGTGGTTTTGGTGCCATTGGACAGAGAGGTAATAAACTTATAAGAACAGTCAATTTGATCTTTAAGTTTCCAAATGTTAGGGATGAAGCAAACTTGACCTAGGGATGTCTGAAGTTTCAAAAGCCCCTGTGTTGGTTTTTTTTTTTTTTCCTCTCTCACGTACCTGACAACTCATTCATTCTCAATATGTCTTATTTTCCCAAGTAGACCAATTCTGTGGTCTTTCTTCATGCTTTCTAGCCTAGTTTCTCCTGTGGAATTTACTAATCATATTTCTCTTTTGCTAGGGGTAAGGGCTTGTTCTCTGAGACTGCAATCTTGTAATTAAAGAAAGCTTACAATGCCAGTGTCAATCATACTGCTCTGAAAGTGGATAGCAATGACCTCAGTTATGTTCCATTATACAGCACCTTTCAGACTATGATCAGGAAAGTAATACTTAAGGGATGTGAATCTGACTCATCCTGTAACTAAAGGTTTAAATGATGCTCAGACTTCTGCTCCTGACCCATTCTTCTCTGTGCTTTACAAGATAATAACCACATACGAAGAATGTATGAAAGACCTGATTTTCTTTTTTTGCTCAAAACATTCTGTGCTAAAAATGTCCCTCTTCAGACCCTCATTTCATCACTTCACTTTTGGGTTGGTTTGTTCATGATTAAAACAACTTTTTTTTACCTTATTGAAGAGATTTTGATTTTTTTCATGTGTTGGACATCATTCATAACTTAGAAAAGCATAATAAAAAAATAATTATGAAGTCTTCTCCATATCTTTAATTACATTTCATTGTGAAATAGTTCCAGATGACTCCCAACTGAATGAAGACCACAGTGCAGTATGTAGTGTGGTCTAAGTTCATCCCATTTAACTTGAATCATAAGTAACCTCTTTGTAGTTATTAGACATATAAACACTTTTGATAGTAACTAGAGCAGTATATTTAGGTAGTCTATTTAGGACTGGTTGTAGCATGAGACCTCCTATTAGAAGACTCTCAGCTATACACAGCATTATCTAACAAGCCAGGTTGAAATTTTCTGTTCCTGATGATTCCCTCCAGATGATTTTTTGGAATAATTTCTGTCAGACCTACCTAGATGTCACTGAAAAGAATGCCATTGGTAAACTTATTGTTCTAGTTGTACTGAAAAGACTAACATTTGAGAAATCTTACTTTTTCCATTCTTGGGAGCACAGAGTTGCAGACACAACTCTTACATGAATGACACAGCTGGCAACTTTTTTTTAGTGTGGGAAAAAACCCCAAACAAAACCAAGAAACCTGCAGTGAGGGGTGATAACTGGTAGGTGTGCTTAGGGGCTCTTGTGCTTACATACATGACATTGTTATTTCTATCTCCCTGCAGTAGTTGCTAATTATTCTTTAGTAGTTGCTTATTACTCCTATGGTTAAATCATCTCAGCGTGTATCATGCTCTTCAAGCTTTGCAGCTTCTCAGTAATTCTATTCTTGCCAGTAATCCTATTGTATATGCTTTGTCCAAAACTGAAAATAAATGGCATTTCTGGGTTCCCAAGTCTCAAGCAGATTGATTTGTCTAGCAGACCAGGACCTGCAGCTTTTTCCAGTCACTGTTGCATTCCAAAGCAGCCAGTGTAACTACTACAAAGTTGAAATTTCCATGAGATGACACCTATCTATCTCTGTGCTCCAGCCCTAATGACTTTTATGTTTCAGGTGATGGAGCACAGAGATTTGCATTGGGCATTCCATATTTCAGCTGACAAAAACCAGTGGGATGAACTGACCTGACATTTCAGGCAACTTAGCTAGTAAATTGGATGTGTCCAGGTCGTGGACATGAGCACTAACCATCAATGTCTCTGTTTAATTGCTAGTGTTACACTCAAAATCTTCTGGATGAAATATGATATTTTGAAAATATCATATATTTAAAGCCAGTGTTTTGTTAATCTGAACAATCTAATAAAAGAATTCTTACTAGTCCAGATCTAATTACTGTAGAAAAAGAATGAAAAAAGAAAATATGTACTGTAAAACCATTACAGAAAAAAGTCTCAATTAAAATAATGACAGCTGTAATTGTACTTCCCAGTATCTAGCCCTTTTATCTATAGTTACGATCACCTCTCTGCTACTACTCTGAGTCCTAAGATCTATACTTTGAGCTGGAGAGAGGAGTATGGCAAGTCATCAGCCTCACAAGTCCTTTCCTTGGAGAAGTGTGATGATGATTTCTTCATTCTCACTCTAGGATTCAGTGGAAATCTTTTTCAGCTCTTTGCCAACTCATGTCTGACTTTTCCTCCAACAGTACTCCCAGGTCCTTCTCCTCGGGGCTACTCTCAATCCCTTCATTTCCTTGCACGTGGCCTTGTTGAACCTCATGAAGTTCGTATGGGCCCAGTTCCTCAAGTTATTCTAACTTCCACTTTCCCTTCCTCCCATCCAAGGATGCAGGAAAGCAAAAGAAGACACATGTACAGTGTAATTTGAGCATGGTGCAAAGATGACTAAAGTAGGTAAATCCAAAGCTGTTAAGTCCGCAAAATAAAATGGGAATTTTTTAGGTTGGGGGTGATACTGATGGGAAGTCACGCTCTTGTGTCTTTGTGTTCCATTTCTGGAGTGTTTGTTGTGGGACAGACTTCAGTTATGATGCAGCTGTGATAGGGTTCTCCCTAAGAGTCTTAAATCCATTCTCCACAACATACACTATTTGAAAAGATTGCTTGTGAACATTTTTTTTTTTTTCTGAATGGTATCAATTTCTTACCAGCTACATTTATCATGTAATTTGATCTTCTATCAGTTCAGTTCTCTCCAGACACAATACGGGTATAAGTGGAGACATGATTTTCTAAAGGAAGAGATATGAAATTATTTTCCAAAAGGAAAATCATATAAAGATGGGATCTAAACTGCCTAACATAGGTAGCTAACCTAGGTGGACTGATTTTCTTTTTAGAAGCCTTTGGAGACACTTACCTTCCTCATTAGTTATAAGGGAAGCCATGCTATTTGCTTTAGATAAAAAGGCCTATTAGTCACCTATACCAGCC
>VZTU01008994.1:58207-72862 GCA_013400835.1 Zapornia atra
TGAAATCCAGCCTCAGCACTCAGATGTCCACCGCTGCTCTCACAGAGATTAAAACCAATGCTTTCTTTGACTGTAAGCACTTCATCATGCCTGCCTTACTTTGTTTCACTTAGTATGTCAATATGAAGGGGCATCTACCCATTTTTTGCCTGACTACTGCCATTACAAGAAAGATGAAGCCCGTGCAAGAAAATGCATTTTGTGGGTGGTAGATATTTTCCAAAATATAGGGAAATGCAATTTTAAAAAAATGTTTGTCAATACTAAAACACACGGCTTACCATCTATTTGCTCTTACTATTTTTTTCCCAGAAAAGAATATGTCTGGTCAGGGCCATGGGAGCACCAATGAGGACATACTGATCTCCAACCAGCCCTGCCTAGGGCATTCACAACTCCTATCCATAGACTCAGGGGCTCCATTTTAGCTCAGCCCTTATGTTCTCAGCTCCCTAGATGGACTCACTGGGATGGATATACCATTTATGACAGTTTGGCATGGTTTTTCTACTTATGCATTTTTCTTATGATAGATGCCAGCACAAGATGTAGGACATAAATCTTAAACGCTTCCTTTTAGCTTTTAACTTCATAAATCCTTTGCCAGAAGCCTTTCACTGTCAAGATAATAATAAAGAAAGGAAAAGAGGAGAAATATTAGACAGTTTTTCTGAGTGGTCAGTTGGTGACTTCTCTGTAGTGGGAAAATAACAGTAGTGCTGAGTTTTCCCCCAGGATACTCAACATTTTTTTTCATGCATGATGAAACATGCAGCTTGCTCAAGAAGTCATCCAGAGATACACAAAAAGCAAATTGCAGGATGACCTTCCCTTCCACATAATAATTGCAAATTATTACCTGTGATGCTACTTATATTCAGATGCAAATCACTAGTTCTAACACCAGTCATCTTAGTTGTCATTCTTATTGCTCTAGTAAAATAGTTGTTGCCATAGCCAACTGGGAACCTCTGGGATTAGGACTATAAATCCCACAACACTTTTGAAGAACATGCTTGCTAGGTCTTTCTGCAAGTCAATTATTTGCAGAAAAGGGAATTGAGGATGCTGAAGAAGTTCTTTTACAACAGCTATCTCTATTTAAACTGTCTTCCATACAACCTTTGAAATATATTGATTTATCCAGCATACCAAATAAGTTCTGTTCCAATGGCCTAAAGAGGATATTTGTATAACATGGCTATAAGGTTGACTTTTTATTTCTTTGTGACTAATTTTGAAACTTATTCATAGCTTTAATAATGTATCTGCAAAAAAAACCTCTAGAAATCCCATATACACTTTTGCATAACGTGCTGTATGGTTCAGATAAGAAACAAATTGTGTTGCTTAGAATCAGTCAAGCTGCTATTATGTCTACGTTTCATCATGCATTCTTGATCCACAAGTCCTCACTGAAAAAAACACTTTTGGTGCCTCAGGTGAACCAGCTCTTGCTTCTTAATCAGCTCAATTTTTGAATTATTTTCTAAAGTGAAATATATGTATTTCATTGGCACTGAACAGAAGTAGTAGAATTTGGCCTAAAAAGAAAATTAAAAAATATAAAATCATTTTATTGGAGCAATAATTTTCAACATTCTCTTTGAGAATTTAGAAATAAAGTTACAATAAGTAATAATGTTACAGCTATTTAACAACCTACTTCGTTCCCTGTAGCTGTCTTAAAAGGAAGTAATTCAGTCAGTTTTTCCCAATCTAGTGACTTTTGATGTATGTGAGGCCTGATCTGAGAAATTGCAGCCTAGGTTTAGATTTGCTACCCCTACATAGCTACGGTATAGCATAGATGTCTATGTCTGTGCAAGTCAGTCTGTTTCCTATGGTCAATGGAGACATACAAACATTTCTAGGCTACAGTTCATTTGACCAGATATAGACATCTCCTTTACAGGAGAAATTAATCTTACCTTGGCAATACTTAATTATCTCTATTGATTATAAGGGGAAGGTGGTGTGACTAATTTAAATATGGATAGATACATTTGGTCAAAAGAGTCACATGTAGCTTTATAGAGGGACAGGAAAACTTTATGCATTCCTAGAAAGACTTTGAGATTCCACGACTTTTTCCCTTTGCTGAATGAGTTAAAAATTAAATCAAGGTTTCAGAAAATGTGCATACTTTAGGAAAAACAAAAACAATCACCACAAATGACTTGGGTATTCCTCCTTTGATTTTTCCCATTTGGTGGTTTTGTTTGTTGGGTTGTTGTTTTTTTTTCTTATTTATTTTTTTAAAACTATACAGTAATATGAATTTTCATTTACAAACAATTTGACCTTGGTCCATTCATAAAAAAATAGTATAAAGCTAGAAACAGAGAAAGGTAAAGATTCTGGATATTAATCATTTCTAACATTAAAGTAATTTTTCTTTTGCTGGCAACTTCACAGGTTGTGCTTCTAGAGTTGAGGTGAATATTAAATTCAGCTTCAATCTGAACAAGCTTCTGCTTATTCAAAAGGATTGCTCTAGTATTACTCTGGGAAGTAGATTGGTGTGAAAACTAAGTAACTATTTTTGGTAACAACAGAATTTCCAGTCAGCTTTGCACATTGAAACTGCAGCACTACCAACTTCACAGATGAAAATTCAAATACCTAGAAACAATATGCAGAGTTATAGCTGCATAATCTTTACAGAGAAGGTGGTATCACTTAGTGCCACCTAAAATTCAAGCACTGAGGAAGCATAGCTCTGTCTTCTCTTTGATGATTGAGCAAGCCACACGTTTGTTGTTCTGGGGTACCTATTGGAAACTGCAGAACTGTGGAGAAAACACCAGTGATGTAGGCTGGCCTATGTCCTCCCTGTCCAGTCCTATCATCCTCCCGAGGAAACCAGTCACATCTGTGTGTCACACAACTGTCGGTATTGGTGTCCTTTTGAGACTTTAGTTTTCTTGTGGCTCTGACACACGCTCATTATTTTCAGAGCTCTGCTTGTCTCTCTGTTTCAGTTCAAAGGGACAAAAAGAATGAAAAGGTTATTTCGGAGCTCATCACAGCAGTGCTTTACAGCATTATGTTGTGTGCCATGTGCTGTTACAAAGGTGCAGAGTAAGAAACTGAGGACAGGGTTGCCTCAGATGCTGTTAGAAGAATGTCACTATTGGGAAAAAAACCAACAGTGATGTGATACACCTCCTTGCTGTTGATCTGGAGTGAATGTAATAATGATGTTGTCAGTATGTCTTGGTTTCTTCTTGGAACTGGCTGGCTTCAGAAGGGAACTGAAGACTGAACCAGCATGCATGCAAATTGGGCATTTGAGGAAATAGACCTTTGAAGTCAAAGCAGGAGCAAGCCAAAGTGACAAAGCTGTTTCTCGGTTAGCTCCAAGTGATGCTGCATCAAACTTTTTTGGAAGTGCTTCTGGGATGGTTCCACTTTGGCTGGAGCTTCCCTTGCCTGCTGTCCCTAATCCTCACTTCACCCATTCATATGCAAGCCCCC
This sequence comes from Zapornia atra, assembly GCA_013400835.1. Taxonomy (NCBI): domain Eukaryota; kingdom Metazoa; phylum Chordata; class Aves; order Gruiformes; family Rallidae; genus Zapornia; species Zapornia atra. Next base: position 61,688 of record VZTU01008994.1, read on the forward strand.
AGAGAACAAAGTAGAAGACTGATGAGTGCAGCATAGTTGGACTGGTCACAATAAATGCTTCAGACACTTCATGTATCAACAAGAGCAAGGAAAACAGGGCAAACAGATGATCAGGTTGCTCAGAGCCCTGATCAACCTGATCTAGTGAAGATGTCCCTGCTTACTGCAGGGGGGTTGGACTAGATGACCTCTAAAGGTCCCTTCCAACCTTCCACAGTTGGTGATTCTATGACTATAAAGTCTGAGCAGCAGTGGCTGTATCAGTGCTGGCTGCTCAGACTTTCTGTCAGCTGTAGAAGCTGCTGAAAGTGGAAGGCAGGATAATGCAGAATATTTGCTCTTTTGCCAGGCTGCCTTATCCCAGAAAAATGTAGAGGGTGGCTGCCTGTCATGGACCACACTTCCTTTAGCTTTCTCTATTGAGCACCACCTCAAGCAAAAATAGAGATAAGAAAACTAATGAATTAAGTAACTAAACTTCTCAGCCTGAAACAGTGGAAATTAGATGTTCAAGTGGGAAATGGTAACAAAAATACATGTTTTAGTGCAGAAGAGCTCAAATTTTTATATTAAAAGGTTAAATGAATGTACAAGAAATAGACACGACACACGCACACACAGAGCAAGGTTACTTTCTTTGTGAAAAAGCCTAGGCTGGAGCACTCACATTTTTTCAGTAATTTTCAGTTTTGTCATGCAGAGGTGACTGACTGTGAAACTAATTATATAAATTTGAAGAGCACTGACACTTGTGTGAAAAAGAAACACGAGTGACATTGTCACAGTGGCCAAAAAAGCTGACATGATCTTCTGACTTACCTGAGCGGAAGAACCAGCCTCTCCATTTTGGTGGAGGAAGATTAAATAAGCTTGGTAAAAGACCAGATGTTATTTTGAACAAAAAACACACACATAGATAAACCTGGAAAGTTTTAGAACAGGCTCTTGACAGAGCAATTAGGATTTACCCAGAAAAATGTACTACCACTGACTCCAGGGAGGAGGGACAGGGTTCTAACAGTGCTGATATTCTGCAAAGGAATCCAAAATTCCAGCAGAAAAAATAAAAATAAAATCAAAGAAAGAAAGTTGTTGGAAATCATGCGGAGTTCAAAGTCAGAATCCTCACTAAACAGTATATAGAGATGCAAAGCACCTACAAGTTTGAAAAGATGCAAGAACTGCAATAGACTGCTCTGCTTTGTGAGAGTTTACAAGTGGAGGCAGAGTTTGCACAGCATGGACAAAGAGGATGCCAGCAGTATCATTAGTTTAGATGTTTTTTTCAGAGCAAGAACACACAAAACTTAAGCAGAACATGTCTAAGCTATTAACCATTTACTTTTGTGTATCGTTTCTTAATTTTAAGTTGAACAAAGGGCACTGAGCTATGCTCTATCACCTTGTGCATGGCAGAGTGGAGGGTAGCTGCTTTCTGGGCAGCCTTTCTCCTGTTCCATGTTTACAAAGGTATGTGCTATGCTGGACAGTGTTATTAGAAAGCAATCAGTGTTCCTTGCCCCACAGCAGTAGACCTTCGGATATAGAAGCAAAGCCAAAATGCTATTAGAAACAGTGCTTTTGGCACTTAACAGAAAGCCACAAGCCTTATGATTAAAACTTTGCACTTTAGGGAACTTACTCCCTAAAGGGAACATGAAAACGAAATATATGGGTAAATAATGAACTGGAAAAGTTACAAGTTACACTTACACTGTGTATGTGTGTGTGTGCGCATACCCTCATTTTCAAGTGGAAACAAGTTAAGCCTCTGGTCTCATCAGGGAATGAACTGACTGGGAATTCAGGGTATCAAAGCAATTGAGGATGAGTTAATTTATAAGAAATAAAAAACTCTCAGTAGGATAAGGAATAAAACTGGCAGAACTTAAATGTCCTAGAGTTAATGAGTTTAAGAGCTGACAACATGAGTGTACTTAATAGTAGGGGGAAAAAAAATAAAAGATACAGCCTTTCATTTTCTGTGTATACACTCAATATAACAACATGAATTTGCACAGTTCACATTTAACATTCCCATTGGGAGAAACTGGCTCTGCCTGTTGTTCTATTACATGAGTTGTAACTCTTCCTCAAATCCAAATTCACCCACTACACAGGCAGTTTAAAAGTAAATATTCAACTAGGGAAGATTAACCTCTTAGAGAGTTCCTAATCAATCTCAGCTGGCACAAGGCAGATTGTTCTTCATGAGATGTGTGTGGATCAGGCGCAAGGAGGTCAGGACAAGGGACACCCTAGTACCTTTGCAGCTATTATGACCTTTGCTCATCTAAGAGATGGTGTACATAGTTTTTTAATTCAATTATGGTTTATAGGTCTTAATGTCTTAAAGTCTGCTCTGAAGCTTTCTCTTCAGCTCATGGCATAAGCTTGTGTGGTGGGTTGACCTTGCCTGGATTCTAGGTGCCCACCAAAACCACTCTTTCATTGCCCTCCTCAGGAGGGGAGGAGGAGAAAATAAAATGCAAAAAAACTTGTGGGTCAAGGCAAAGGCAGATTAATAAAAGGAAGCAAAGACCACACGTGAAAGTAAAGGAAAACAAAGATTTACTCTCTACTTCCCATCAGCAGGCAATGTCTGTCCACTTCCCAGGAAGAGGGCTTCGATACACACAGTGGTTGCTCTGAAAGACAAATATCATAAATAAGAAATGTCCCATCTTTCCTCCTCCTCTCAATCATCTTTCATAGCTGAGCAGACATCTCATGGTGTGGGATATCCCTATGGTCAGTGGGGGTCAGCTCTCCATCTGTGTTCCCTCCCAAGACCTTGCCCATCCCCAGCCCACTGCTGAGGGGGATGTTGGAGAGACAGCCTTGATGTGTGCCAGCCCTGCTCAGCAGTAGCTAAACCCTGATGTGTTACCAGCACCTCTCTGGGTACTGATATGCAGCACAGCCCAGTGAGGGTGTGCTGGGGAAAGTCAACTCCGCTCAGCCAGACCCAATGTGCCTTGTTTACAGCTTTTTCACACTGCGGTTTGGATTCAATTAAGAACCTGAAGTGTTTCACAGTATGAGAAAATATGTTTTTGATGGCATGGTGTAGCTATAGAGATGAAGTTTTGAAGAAAACATGAGTAAAGGCTCTAGGATCTTTGCATAGACTGTGATGCTGTTCTGGTGTAAAACAACCAACATTGTAGATCCTTGAGGGATGGAAATAATATGCCTGAACAAAATGAAAAAGAATGGTACAAAGACATTACAAGACTTAGTATCTGGGCATTAGTATGGCAGCTATGATTCAATAATTATAAATTTTAAAAGTCACACACATGGGAAAAATAATTTAATCCTTACATGTGAAATGAGGGATTCTGATCTGATCGTTACCACTCAGAATGAAATCTTGGTATTATAACAGGTTTTCCTTTGAAAATGTCATCTCTGCTTCCCTTAATGATCAAAACTCAGTTGGAATACTAGGAATTATTAAGAGTAGAGAACAAAACAGAGAATGTATGACATATAAGCAACCGTATAATTTGAATTATCAATGTCAGTAACATTATAATGGATGCTGGCACTATAATGTCATGTCCCTATATAGATCTGGCTTGTGGTTTGGTTTGTCCCCTCTAGAATTACACAGCAAGACTCTACAAAGTTCAAAGAATGGTAGCAAAGCTGTTAAAAAAACTTCAAAAAGCTAACTAAGTGCGCTGGAAGACACCTGAATTTGGTCTTCAGTGTGGAAAAAGAAATAGTTGAGGGGGCTGAGAGATCCATGACTGAAGTCTGTTAAGGTTACAGATAACATAGAGAAGATCAGTTACTCTCTGTCCCAGTGCAAATCTGGAAAGAGTTGGACATTAAAACAAGATAGCAAGTGGCAGGTTCAAGGTGGTCTTCAAGTGAATGTAGAGATGTAGTGGAAATTCCTATCACATGATGCTGAAAGTTTAAATACATTCAAGGCACAGCTGCTTTATGTTTTTTCTCAGATATCCAGTTCTGATCACTACTAAAGACAAAGTTCTGGGCTAGGTGGACCTTTGATCTGATCGAAAATGGATGCATCATAGTTTTTAGTATCTGCCAATGGATGGCAAGTAAGACTGAGGCCTTAACAACTTTGTTTCACCAACATGCAATGAAAGAACAAGGTGGAGGGAGTGGGAAACACCCCACTGCATTGTGTGGATGTCTTCATCTGAACTGTTTGCTTAGACTTCCCTTATAGCCAGTGCAGATCTAGTCAATACAGTCTATAGAGTTTAAGCTGTGATTTATCTGCTCAGAAATCATTGCCTGTTTTAAGATGTGTTCCAAATTCGATGGATTGACTGGCTCAGAGTTGATGGAAGCTGAGAGGGATATGTTCAGACAGAGAAACTTATATTGTAGATGACTCAGTCAATTGAACTTTGAGACCTCCTAGCCAGGCAAACTGAAAAGAAAATGCGTGTCTAACATAAATAAGAAAACTTTGTAGCATGACTATGTAAAGGTGTTCAAAAAATAGAGTATGCAATTTTGTTCAAGAGAACAAAAAGTATAATTACACAGATGTCTGTCTTCTTTCACAGACATCCAGAGCTACAACAGCAAGGATAAAATCTAGTTCTTAACACTCTGAAAGCACAGAATTTTAGCTCATACTTGTTACTATGATATGAGGTAACTTGAGTATCAATAGTTAGGACACTTGGAGTGGGAGGAAGTAGTAATAATAACCAAAAAAAATCCAATATACCTGAATAAAGAAAGGAAATTTGACTTTATGTCTGCAACTTTAAGACAATAATATTAGAGATGATGAAAAGCACTATGTTGGAAAAAAAAGCTTCCTAAGTTTCAGGAATACAAAGACTACGTTGCAGCTACCTATAAACTGTGTGAAATTTCCCTGTTAAGGATTTTTCTCTCAGCAGACGGATGGATTTGACTACACTGTTTTGCAGAGGCTTACATTATTATATGGTCGTTCAGACTGAATTGAGACATTGAAAGCAGCAAGCCACTTTTCATTGTTTTCAACACTACAGATCATCACATTCATGTCTACAGAGCAACACAGTCTCCAAGCCCCTTCTTCTTAGTAAGCATGTCTAGCACACAACTCCACCTACAAATGGCTAGGTGGGCAGTTAATACATACTAACCTATTTTATGCAAATTAACATTTAAGTCAAAGTAGAAAATGTTTCCAGGTAATTGGAGGCACCTTTTGGGAAAATGAAAGTGGACTGTTAGCTTTGTAAGGAGGTGTATTGAATTTGTGATGGTTCATTTGCAAGGGAGAAGTAAAACTGTGTTGCAAATTATATTTTTTCATTGAAAACTAAATGTAATATTGCTTCAAAACTTCAGGTCTTTAAAAATATACTGCAAGAAAAGAGGATATATCATCTCTTTTCAGGTATTCGTGGGTGTACATATTAAGGGCTTTTGTTTATAGGAATCACAAAACTAGAGCTGTAAACCAGGAAAAAATGTATTCTATTTGCCTGAAAATGTGATAATGTATCTAATAATAATGGCCTTAAGATCATAAAGGTCCATATTTGGCCATGAGTTAGATCTATGTACTTAATAAGGTCAAGTAAATAATATCTACTAAATTAACATTATTTTTGTGAGAATAAAATTTAGCCCATTACTTTAGCAATAAAAAAAGAAAATGAAAACAAGAGGATAGATTGAAGTCATATATGCCTGAATTTTTCCATGTCGTCTGCAGAAAAAATTATTTTATGTTTTTTTGTATTCCCAGAATTCTCTTCCAGTCTTTTTCTGTTAAAGATAGCACTTCAAATTTGAGCTGATGTCACTTCTATGTTTTAGTTTCTTGTCCTTTAGTCACTCCTAATTTTCTGAATACAGAACCTTTCATTCTATAGTTTCTTGCTAACCTCACAAAAGATTTCAACATCATATTTGCATACAAATATGTGATTTGGAGTTCTTATCATTTAGACATAGATGTCATGGCTGCAATTGTTTTATGTTATAATCTACTAATCATATGGGGATGCTTAATGCAACAGGAGTGTCGTGTTGTCCTCAGGAGCATTATATTAGTTGCACTCATAATAAAGGCATGCAATACCTGCTCTATTCAGTTGGAAACTCCTTAGTGTAACTTTCCATGAGAATGTGGTCCTACTGGGTATTGATGCTGCTGCAGAGTATTCAAAATATTTTTAATATTATGCACAAGCATAACCTCCCATCACCACTGCCTCTATTGCCCTTACATAAGTCTCTAAAGAGACCATTAAAAATCCATTAAGCTTTTTAGTTTGCACAGCTTTCAGGGAATCCTGCTGCAAGTTTTGCTATTTCAACACTTACGGGCTTCTATTAAATACAGCAGTCTTTGAGCTATAAGGGTTTACTGGAATGGCCCATTAAGTGAGAGTTTTCTAGGGGGGATTATGTCTGGGAGAAGGAGGGGAGATCAGAGTTGTAATTATACAAATGGGTTTTGCTTTCTGCATTTTGTTTTTAAAGTAAAAGTGATTTCTGTTATCTCAAGAAGCCCGAAAGCAAAACGTTAAAGAATAAATGGATGGTGTCATGATTAAAGTATTTATAAGGGATTCAGGAAACCGGTTTAAAGTATTTGACTTTAGATTTCAGGGGGAAAAAAAAAAATCACTTAAGAACTGGTCTGGAAGTGCTGAATATCTAAAAAGTTATGTCTATTTAAGCCAGAGCTGTAGCTGTCGGGATCTCTTAGAATCAGGCGGTTTTCACTTCTGTAATACAGAGTCAATAATACTTCCTTTTATCCTCCTGTCTATTTGAGTATTAAACTTTTTAGGGTAGGGGCAGGCTCATTTATGACCTCTAGTTTCTCATATGCTTCTAAAAAAATATTAATAAGGAAAAATATGCCTGTCTGGAATATCTTTTCACTTGCTTCATTTTTATTCACATAGAAGACTGTCTTAAAAATCATTGGATACTCATTTCAACTGCATATGCAGCTATACTTGTTCTCTCTGGCCGTTCAGCATTGCCTTTTTACAGGGTTTTTTTCATTGGCAATCACTGCCCTTGCTTTGTGAAATGAGATTCATAAAGACTCATTGTAAGCTATTGTGAGGATAGATTGGTTCCTCCATATGAGGTCTAGCATTTGAATTGTTTGTTATTTCTGGGAAGGCATCAAATTCCTGAGACAGTATTGAGCTGCTTATGGGAATATGTGGTACTTGACTGGAATAGTAAGGTTTCATATACTTTTTTGTTTGGAAAGTGTCATCTATCTTTAACTTTGCATGCATAAAAATCTGGTTAATGTTTTCCAACATCAAAAAGAAATACAATTATTTTGTATTTGGTGTGTTCAAATAGTTGAATACTTCTGTGTCTTGCAAAAGGAACTTGAGATTTGGCATGAGTACAGTCCTGGGGTCAGGAAGATGTCTTTTACTCTCCTCATGTCTTCAATCCATTCAGGTTTGGCTGAATTGTAAGCTGCCAAAAATTGCTATTCCCCATCTGTGCTTTCCTCACTAGAGCTTGCTAGAGGCTGTCTGCTAAAATCCGTCAGCATCCTATCAGTCCTGCCCATGCACCAACCTAGCATCTTGTTTAAGTATGCCACAAAGATGAAGCTCCAGATGGGATCATGCAAAACTGGTTCCCTTCCAGCTGCTCTTTCCTCATTTAAACAATAATGTGGATTCATACGGAAGGGAGATTGGGCTGATAATGACAAGAGCATAAGTTCAAGTTTTACTTTTTTTCATTAAGTTGCTTCTCTAAATCTGTGCCTTTCTCACTTCTTATTATACCTCATCTAAAAGTTGCACAATCTGGAAAGTGATCTCTAATGTGGATCAGCCAGGATGAAGCAATGCTGTTCTGTCAAAAGAATCCGCCAACTCTTAACATAACAAGTCCTGAGCACTTTACTGTGTTTTCTATGCAATGAGACTGCTCGTACATATATAACCTCATGTGCAAATTTCAAGCCATCAGGTTTGATCATCTTATTAAAAAGGGCTTTTTCTTTCTAAGATGCAAAAGGCAGTCAGAGATCTATTATCTTCTCACATGCAATAGCTTGGAGGCAATTAAGAGACCTGGAGAACATTTAAAAGAGGACAGATCTGTGCATGCAACTTTAATTTTCACATAAAATTAATTAATAACTCTTGAATGTTTATTGTTGCAAATATGGTAACACTGATTGGAAGCCTCACCTAAAATGCAATATATTCTAGGTCTACCTATGCCTGCAACTGATTTTGAATTTAATACATTCCCCTGAATGGCATCCTCTTCAAGGAAAGTGTATATGTTGCCAACTGACAATATTTTGGTAGCAGCACAGCCAACCAACAGACATGGTCTGCTCAGCTGAAATGAAGCTGAATATGAAGAACTTTGAGGCAGTAGGGTAAAATATTTACATGTTCAGAGGAATACACAAGATGACTCAGGAAACATTTCCATCCTTCCTCTTCTGCACTTCCATGAATATAATTCCCGCTTGTATGTGAACTTGTGTCTTCTTTTACACTCTACTCTGTAAAAACAAGGTAGCCCATATTTATGGGAATGGTTTAATTTCCTACAGCATTCAGTGGCACACTACACTGTGCAGGAAGCTTGATGGATATGAGAAACTGGTAATGGGAACTAACAGTGATGGATAGTGGGAAAACCAAGAACCCCATGACTGATCAGAAGAGGGTGCTGTTAATATGGTCTTGCATCATCCATGCCAGAACACAGGCAATGTCTCAGTGAGATTCTGGAGGATGCTGCCTTTCAGCACAGATGTAATATTAAGGACTTGGCTATCTGTGATAGTAATTAAGAGACAATAGCACTTTTCACAGTAAGACAAAGATTTCCTGAATAAACCTGCCTTTGACCACTTGTGTTCTGCAGATAGAAGCTCCCCTACCAAATCAAATTACGAAATTCCTTCCTTTCCTACCCTGCAGCAAACTACTGTGTATTGCTGCTTTACACTACTGAACAGCTGTTCTCATTCATCCTACAGGCAATTGCATGTGAAAAGATAATAAATCACTACTTTCCTAATCTTGAAAACATGTATGCGTGTTTCAATCACTGGAATCATACTGGGTGAACACACGATGCTAAATAAAAGACTGCAAGGGAGAAAAGATGGTCTCTGACCCTTGGTGATTTGTTGCTTAATTGTTCTAACTCTCACCAAGAAGCCAAGATACCTTTTCAGACTCCAGAGACTGCTCCTCCAAGGCAATAAGGATAAAACTGTAACAGGCTTGATGCTCTCTTCCCCACATCATCCTTCAGTACTATTCCCACACCCCTTGCACCTTCAAATATCCACTGTCATGCAATGTCCTAGAGGTTATCTATACTTTTGTGCAATAAAAGTATTGTGCTGCTGGGCTGAAAGAGACCTCACTATTTCTGACATTTTGTATTGAAAAGCTCATAAAATCATAATTATATTTTAAGGCTACACAGGAACCACTGAGGACCAGAGATGGTCCAGGGACAAGTGCTATGTAGTTTAGACGCTGCTAGTCTGCTTGAGAGTAAGTGAAGCCCAAGCATTTTGGCAGTGAGTCTGTTTAGCGCTGTCCTGTAATAACACAGCTACGCCTGCTCATTGGCTACTTCTGTAGTAATGAGTGAAATGGCCAAAGGATCACTCTGTGATCCTCATATACATCAAATAATGTCAGCAATGGATTTTTCAATTCTGAGAGTATTCTGAGTTTGAGAAAATCAGGAAAGGCTGAGATTTGATAAAGAAAAAAGGGATTCAGTGGAATTCAGATGCCTGTAATCTTTAATTAATAAAGTGTGCAAGGCAATATTTTCTGACTCTGAAGCTTAGTGACACCGCATAACTTGACCTGTGCAATAAAATATCTTAAATCTCACAAACACTGATGGAATAGTGTGCTGAGCTCAGCTCTTGCCCAGTATTGAATTGGAGTCTGCTTGTCCATCCTGTCCAAAACTGGACCAGGGTGGGCTAACAATTTAGCAGGGTGAGCAGTCAGGTACCATTACATGGGCCTTTACCCTCACCCTATTTATTTTGCCTAAAAAGGGATTAATTATCTCAGTGCTGGTCAGATTAAAACCAAAATCATTCTAGAAATATAAACTAAAGATATATATTTTTTAATGTTAAGATTATGATTATTAAGATTATTATTTGAAGAGAAATGCAAAGTAAGTTAATTAATATATGTCTGATTCTTACTGGTATAATATGTGGAGTCATTGCTCATATACTTTCCTGTGCCGTAATCAACAGAGTCTGACACCTGGTATTTCAAAATAAACAGTGAAAAGCCTTCTAGAGAAATGATGGGGTGAGTTTGTTTGAAGCCTGCTCTTACAAGCAGTTTTTTAAATTCAATGCTGTTTTTTGCTGACTTTGCTGCTCATTGAAGGATTTAATATTTGCTGTTATACTGCTACTTCTGTTATGTGCACATATTTATAATTTCTGGTTTAATTCTACTAACCTCTTACCCTCCTGTGGCAACAGGTTATACTCAGTCCTGATCAATAACTGGTTAGTTTGCTCTGTGGTTTGTTGGTGGGTTTTTGTTGGTTTTTTTTTTAACGTGAAGTATAGTGATCTGCTAAAATTCCCTGTAAAAAGCCTGCTTACACAGGAAAAAGGGAAAGCTCATCTGAACTAACTAGAAGTTTGATTTCAAGCCCTATTAAGATCCTTTATGAATAAGTCAGTCAGTTTTAAGAGTCACTTTATTTTGTTCATTTTAAGTCTTTTCCTGACTGCCCATCATGTAAAAAAATCCTCATATCTTCAAATTTCTCCTCAAACTTCTACTTAATTCCCCATGACTGCTGTTTCTGATTTGTTCACTGTGACTGGAATTTAAGGTGAAAATCTTGGATTAGTTAATGTCTACTAATTTACTCTATAAGGAGCTCCGTGCTAGAATAAGGCTGATGTAAGACTTGAATTTACTTTGCAGTAACTTCCTGATGAAGGCAAAAACTTCACTGCCACCTGTTAAAGTATTATGCATCATTCTGAAAGTTGGTATTGGACATAGCATTTAGCAGCAGCTGAATGTCTCAGGATATGAGGATATCCCCGGATAGTAAGACCACAAGTTATGAACTAACCTTTTGTAGATGGAACACATAGCATTTTAATTCAGAACAGAAGGGCATTCACCACACTTTGGTTCTTAC
>VZTU01008994.1:81689-97995 GCA_013400835.1 Zapornia atra
CACTGGGAATATTAAAAAAAAAAAAATCACTGAGAAGGGTAGAGAAAAGATAAGGCTCTGGATTGAGAAAGCACTTAGAGAACCCTAGCGGAGGAAAAGGAAATGGAAAACAAGGAAGGCAAAAAAGAATAAAGGGATTTAGACAAAATGTTGTGACAACAGAGCATTCGGAGGTCTGAATTTCAGCTGAAAAGTGGGCAGTTTGTGACTTCCTGTCTTTTACAGTTAGAAACATGTCACTGAAGATGCAATACCTCCCTGGGTGTCATCTCTGTCTCTTCAAGTCCTCCTATGAAGTTTTTACATCTGTTCTCTGCAAATGTGCTGCTAGTATAATGGGACAACATAGTGGCCAGAAAGCTTTGAATTCTACAGCATTGAATATATTTACAGTTTTGGAGAATATTTAAAAATATTTCTGGTTTAAATCCCAGCTATGTCTGCTTTTGGGTTGCAAGAAAAACCTGCAGAATATGTTGAGTAATCCTATTCAAAGGTGGCTTTTTCCTTTTTTTTTTCCCCAGCAGATGCATATGCTAGTTTTACCCAAAATCTTTATAACTAGCAGTTAGCGTCTGTCAAGTGCCTGAAGGTTTCTGTTAGGACAGAACATTTTATACAAGCATTGAAGCTCCTTGGGAAATGGAATGTCCAGGATTTGAGACGTGAAGTATAGTCTGCCAAAGATAAGAGAAGGCCAGGAATGTTTTGAGGGTATGTAAGATTTTTTTATTATGACCTACTGATAATATCTGTTCACTCCTAATATCTCATTTGCATTTGCCTGTTAATTTGGCCAATTTCAATGACCAGTTTTGAAACCATATAATAACATTTCACTTTAATATAATATACAAAGACCACTTAGAGTGAGATTTAATGGCATGTGTGGGGGAATTCTAAAGCCACAGCTGCAGAATTTCAACTGGTTGGTAACAGTAGGCTTTGAAAAGTATGAAACTGGATGGAATCAGAAACATGATTATTGTTACTGATTATTACTATCATTTATATATGCCCTCTGGCATTCGAATATATATTGCTGTCACAGGACTTGTAGAAAATAACAGAAATGCTGTGATTATACCAAGCAAAGCTTTTGATTAGAAGGGTACTTAGTGATCAATGTCTGCGCTTTTTTGTTGAAAGCTTAGTTGGCAGAAAATTATGAAATATGTGATTTTCATCAAAACACCAGAATATTTTGTTATTTCATATACTGCTGCTTCTGTTTCTTGGAAGGTTCCTCCTGGCAGTTAGTTCTGGATTCCAATATTGTACATTACCTGTGTCCCCCAACTGAATGTGGTGAGCTGGGATAAATTATAATAACAGAAGTTTGTAAGAGGTCCATAATGTATCATGGGTGGGATATTCTACAAGGAAAATCAGAGGACTTCAATAGAAAATGAGAGCAGGACACAACTGTAGATCACTACCCATGGAAAACCACAGTGGTATCAAAGTAATTCATACTGTAGGTAGAAAAGAATGTTTTTCAGCCATTCAACTGAAATCCAAAATATTCAACCAATTCATCTTAAAATATATATATATATATAAAAGCATTTTGAAGTAGATTAGATTCCTCACATTGACTTGCATGAATTTACCTGACTCTGTACACTCAAATTCTATGTGTTCAATGCCATTTCCAGAATGAAATTACATGCAATTTGCTAAGCATGTACTTGGAAGCAAATGGATAGAATTTGTAATTTAAGATGAGGAAAATATATCCAGCAATGCAATTTAAGGATATTTCCTTTTACTGTTCTCCCTTTACCTGAACTTGTCTGCTCTCAGCTGTTGCCTGTACACACAAGCAATGGGGCTGCATTCTCAGGAGACTCTCAGTGGTGTCTCTAGGCAGTTTATTGCCTGGAGGATTTAACTGAAAAATACTAGTTGCCCAATATTTTTCAGGTAACAGGAAGACTGAATATTTTCAGTAACCGTGGACATTTTGACAGTGTCTGAACAGATTGCCTAGTCCATAGAACTAATTGATCTTGTATGAGTATTAAATGCAATAGAAAAAAGAATTTCTCACCATTCTAGAAAGGCCAAAGTATTACTTCCATGAACTTGAAATTCCCTTTCAGTTTCATAGCAAGTAAATCTCCATAAGTTTGAGCTGGGTTGAGATTAACCTTGAAGTTCACAAACTAGAGCAATTATGTAACCACAGTCAAACCTAGGTTTATAGTAAGGATAGCGACAAGCCCAGAAGTGACTTGGAGCAAAAGGATAAGTACACGGGCCATTCTTTTAACTTTTCTGATTTATTTTTTTAATCTTTAAAAAAAAAAAAGTGAGCAAGAAAGGATAGAAAAACAACAAAAAAAGTTATGCAATGTAACAATAACTGCACCTAGCAATAAATAATACTAATATTTATGATATTTGACTTTCCTTTCAGTTTCCCAGTGTATAGCATACACTCTCTGACAATATCACCATACATGCAAGTGAAGTGCACAAATGTGGCATGGTATTAGATATTTATGTAATTCAAAACTTAATTGTTCACAGCCATATTAATTAATGTGTTTCATTGAAATTAAAATGATACAAGCACATGTTTAAACCCATTCTTGTTCAACAAAACACTTTACACACATTCACACATTTGTACCTCAAGCAAAGTTAAAGCAAATTAAGCAGGATTTATGCAAATTCGTATCACCAATCTCCAGAAATACCAAACAAGCACTTGTGGTGAGGTAGTGTAATATACCCCAGATGGAAACTTAACCTAACAGGGACATGAATCTTCTTATACCCAAGGTAGCTTGTTTAGCACTAGCTCTGGTATCTTTCCATGAACCAGCATTGTATTAAGAAGATTTAAATCCTTCATTTTGATCTGACCCTTAATACAACTGGAATCAACACTTTCCAAATGTATTAATTCCCAGGCCTAGCCAAGTGTAGCTTCCCTACTTTGACTCACCTGAATTTGGTAAGTCAAGATGTAGTGTGTAACTGTTCTGCAGAGAAAAACTGGATTGCTGAATTTAAGCCTTATATATTAGTAATTGCTTTTAGACTTCTAGAAAGAAAGAGGATAGTTTTTTCCTAAGATTGCTAATGATATTTTAAAACCCCCAATAACATTGCATCTCATTCTAAGCAACATGTTAGACAATGAAGTACCAAAAAGACAGCTTTGAGAAGGCCTTTTGTTGGGGCTGTCAAGGTAATGTTGAGTTAATCTCCTAGTTATTGCTCGCAGTCTGTCCCTAGGATAAATTTTTTTTATAATTAAAAATGCACATCTTATCTCAAGTCTGAGCTTTGCTGAGTTCCACCTTCTGTTATTGTTTTGTCTGCTCTGATAAAAGCCTTGTGTTAATACTGCTTTAGCCATTTCTCAAATTTTGATGAGCTAGGATTCAAAAGAAGATATCTGGACCAATAATGGTTTTACAGAGTCATCCAGTCAGACCTTGGTAATGTATGCAAAGTCAGGAACCTCATCAACAATCAAATCATGTATGGTAGTAACCTTTTTAGGCATTGACTTAACAATTAAATAGCATGAATCAACATGTTGGGTCTCTGTCAATCAACAACATGTGCACTGAATAAGAGAACTCAGGTAAAGCTAATGGTGCTGACATTGTACACGTCAATTTGCTCAGGACCCTTCTCTGTTGCTGTTCTGCTCAGGACCCTTCTCTGTTGCTATTCTGTTTCCCAGCCTTACTTTATAAAGAATAACATGGTCCTTCTTGAAAGGGATAAAGCAGTAATTTCATCAAATTCTTATGACCTCATCAACTTACGGAATGAGTAGAGTCTTCAATGGATTTGTAAGTAGAGCTTACTTTTAGTAGTTGCAAATGCCTGTGCTGAATGGTTACCACAGTGTCTGAGACTGCTTCAAACTGGAACAGAATAGAGCAAACCTTTGCAGTGTAAGAAGAGTTATGTTTTGTGAATTTTTTAGGGTTTGGCTATGCTGGAGTGCTTTCTTCTCTTTTATCCCCGACTGTGAGAGATAAAAGCACAGAATTTTCCCTGTATTCACAAGACAGCTTAGGTTTTAGCATTTTAAGAATTTTGTTAAGGGGAGTAGTTGGCTGCTGTGGTAACATACCTGGGCTATGTTGACTCCCTGAAAGAACAAAACAAAATTAACAAAGACTTAAAATCACTCAATTAAAAACATATTCTCCTTTTCAGCCTAGATTTGCAGACAGTCTTGTAAAACATTCTGTTACATCACTTAGCAAATAAATCTAAACAGTAGTTTGTGATTTTTGGAAACCATTAAATGAATCTACACTTAAATTAGCTGTCACTTGAAATTTCAAGCTTCCATAACAGGTTGATTCAACATTCAGGAGAAGGGGAAAAGATAGATAAAGTTTCTGTGATATAGACTTCTGATTAACAGTACTTTTTGTGCCTGCTGCAATCACTTGCCTTCATGGAGAAGCAAATAGATACTTCATTCTGAAACGCTTGTTGGATATTAGAGAGCTTACTTAGTAGCAGATCTGCTCTTGAAAATCTCTGAAGGACAAATCTTAATACATGCACCTAAGGTCTTTGTTTTAATTCTCTTATTCATTCTTTTTCATAGCTGATGACATGGGTATTATTTAGATATTATTCATAGATATTACCATAACTTTTTGAGAATTTTATTAAGCACATCTCAACTAGTTTGGAGGACATATTGGAGGAAAATAAAAATTAACCTAATTTTAATTCTTTAGTAGTTTATCTGGTACACTTTTCAAAAAAGTAGAATAGCTGATATGCAACTTAAGAACAAAACTGAAAATATGTTGCTGTTTTAGACTCGTTCATTATCACATTTCCTCTTTAAATCAGCGCATTATATCTGACAGAATTAGGAATGAGTTATATTTTAGTCCTAAAATGAGATTTACTGAAAAAAGTCATAGAGACTGTTTAAAAGGTAATAGCATTTGATTAATTTCTCTCAAGTTCTCTAAAATTACTGGAATAAGCAAACCACAAAGACCCAACATCCAGACTGCTTAAGAGCCTTCCCAGCACAACCAGCCTATACAAATCTGTTGACACCACCCATGTCATTTGAATCATCAAATGACCAGGCAGATTGCTGCTCAATTTTGAAGGTCATTGGTTGAGTTTCATCCTTTTAGCATAATATTATCCCTTAATGCTGACAGGAATTTCATGGACTTTGATAAAGAGGAAATGCCAAGTCCTGCACTTGTGGTTGAATAATCCCATACACTAGTAAAGTCTGGGAACCATGACCTGGAAAGTGGATTTGCAGAAAAGACCATGGGGTACTGGGGGACTGTGAGCCATCAGTGTCCTCTTATGGTGGAGAAAGCCAACAGACTAACAGGCTGTATTAGGGAGAACATCACCAGCAGGTCGAGAGAAGTGATCCTTCTCCACTCAGCACTGGTGAAAGAGCACCTAGTGCTGTGTCCATTTCTGGGCTTCCCAGTGCAAGATCGAGATGGACATACTGGAAGCGAGTCCAGAGCAAGACCATGAAAATGATGAAAGGACTGGAACACCTGACATGCAAAGAGAGGTTGGGAGACCTGGGGCTGTAAGTCTGGAACAGAGAAGTCTGAGGGGGATCTTGCCAATGTCTGTGAATACCTGATAATGGAAGTAAAGAAGATGGAGACAGATTTTTCTCAGTGGTGCCTAAATAAAAACGAAGAGGCAATGGACAGAAAACTATATACAAGATCTTGATTTACACATAAGAATTTTTAAGGGGTTGTTTTTTTTCTTTACTGTGCAGGTGGTCAAACAATGGAATAGGTTCCACAGAGATGTTGTAGAGTCTTCATTCTTGGAGGTATTCAAAACACAGATGGCCATGTCTTCAGTGTGTGTCTCTGCCTACTGGCATGTTCTGCCACTCTCTTTGGGAGCTGGGAAGAATAGCAGCCATGTCTGCTAGAAAAGGAAGAGAAAAACCTGCTAGGTCCAACTCTACCAACTGCGCCTATCCTTAAAAGAAAACCCAGTTTGTCCCAGTGGAAAAATGACTGTTTGGCATACCAACCTAATTCCTCCAACTGAAGCTGAACTGATAAATATCTCTTCGCTAAAACAATCTTCTGAAAGCCTAAAATTATTTGGTCTAATTTTTATAGTTGCAAATTGTATAAACTTAGTACTATGACTGATAAGCAACCACTTTTTAGACTAACGTAGAGGACTTTTGTAGTCACTCAGAGGACTGATGTGAGTCTACACACCATATTTATCATGTGATGAGATTAATAGCTCCAAACAAATAATTTTTACAGGACTGGATGCATGATATTGTAAATCATGTCTGTGTTTAGTATCTAAGTGAACTGTGCAATTAAAAACTTGGGGCATGACAGGCAATCGGAAACTAAATAGCAAAACTCACAGCTTCTCATTAGATTCAAATGATGGAGAACAATGACTTCTATGCTTTGCATTCCAGCTGTTGGACAGCTGCGTTCTGGTTATTTCATAGAATGATAACACCTTCTGTTTTTCCTGCTGATTTGGATAAGGAAAGCTGGAGGGGAAAAAAAGTTGAGTTCTGTGGCTGGCCTAGGCTGGATAAGTCCAGTCTTGAAGGAAGAGGAATCAGCAGGAGTCTGAGTTTAGTATTAATGCAGTGAAGGAACAGAATATGATATCAAACTGAAGAGAGAAATACAGTTTTGGGGAAATAAGAATAACTCATACCTAGAAAACTGTAGTACATGAAATAGTTTCCAATCAGAGCACAGGCTGAAAGACCCTTGCTTAAAAGATTTACCTGGAGTAACAATGGCATTTGTAAAAATCAAAGCCTGCTTATAGGTAATTCAAAAACAGAAAGAGAGGCTAAATTTTTCAAATAAATTGTTTGCTGCAAACAGTTCTCCCAGCTCTTTCATCTGTACCTAATTGGCTATCAATAATGCATGGAAATGCTGAGACACTTAAAGAATCATGTAACAGGCATTCCATTATGTAATTAAGGATCATTAACTATATTAATGACTTTTCTAATTCTTATATTGTTAACCGATCAGTAATGTTTTATGCCAGAAATATACTTTCAAAGTTCCCTCACCAATGAAAAAGATACATCTTGCTTATCTAACTTCTGCAGGTAATTCACCCAAAAGATTTGGTCTGAATAAATCTTGAGGAAGCTCAAACAAAAGCCAGATGACCAGATCACACCTCACTAGAAGATTAAGAAGAATAGAGATTGGCAAACCTAATATTTCTAGATAGTCACTAGAAAGCTTATAGTGGCTCAAGGAGAAAAAAAAATCCATGTATGTGGAAAATACATACGATAATGAGAAGACTGCTGCAGAAGAACTGTAGGATTGCCAATATGAAAACGGAAGAGTTTAGCATCTGCCATGTGAAAATGTTGGTCACACGAGTTAAATCTGTCAAAGGCTGAGAAAGCTGTTTACTATATAAAGAGTACAATTTTCCTTCAAGAATTTGTTGATATTTAGCCCTCCCTTTTTTATTTTCATAGTGACTTTTGGGAGGATCTTGACATTCTAACTATGTAATAGGAAAATCGTACATTAAAATCCTTTTCTGGTGAATATTATAGAGGATCTTTCAACCCTTTAAGACTTTGTAGCCACTAGTAGATGACTGGTGCTGTTGCATGGTTAGGTAGACACAGCTTTTCATGTAATGTAAAGATGCTAAATGGTATTACATTTCTTCTGTGTTCAAAGTGGCTTTTAAAAACATTTCAGGCTATTCCATCTGGTAGAAGGATGATCAATCAGCAATCAGTTTGGGGATACTCTGGCTTGTGTGCTAGTACAAGCCTTCCATAGCAAGTTCTTGTACTTCTTTTCTCAGAGGTAAGGGGCATGACAGAAGGAAAAGTTTGGTAGAACTATCCATGGAAGTTAAGCAGGGTGGTCAGTGTATGGCAGATTGATCTGACAGACTGCTGTGGTCTAAGCTGGCAGAGGTTTTTTGCCATGGAAATAAGAGTGCTCAGCACAGGATATTTTAGTCTGATGAACTGCAAAAGTATTTCCGTTCAGTTAGATTAAAAAAAAAAAGTTACTCCCTCATAGAAAATTCTTCCCATGTCTGAGCTGCTTGTATCTCATCTTCTCTCATTCTGTGTACAGCATAAATGTACATTAGAGTCTTATAGTATTTGTCCTGCTGATGGTGTCTGTACCTTTTTTCTGAGGCAGACTGGGTCTGGAGAAGCACAGGTCCCTTAAATCATGGGATATAACATGTTAGCCTGTGTGTTTGCAAGTAGTTGTCCAGAACTGGAATCCATAGGTTCAGCCTTCTATCTCTGCTAAGAAGGGACTCTTAGACATTGGTAAACATAGAGAATATCTTTTAACTAATATAAAGAACTTTTGATCTACTCATACTCAAGTAATTTATGAAAGAAGATAAATATCAGTATTTCTATTTTATAGATTGAGAAACAGAGATCAGTGAGATGAAATGATTTGTCGAAGGTCAGTGAGGCTGAGCAGAAAAGAAAAAAACATTGCTTCAAATCCCATCTCCACAGTACCAAATGTACAGCTTTCCAATTACTTTTACCTAATATCTTGGGGTTTGTATTCCAGTCTTCATATATACATAATGTTACAGCAAAACGTTTGTAATAGTGCTCCCAAATAATATTTCTAAAAGTATTTCTTCCCCTGTTGATTATGCTTAAAAAGAATGGTGAGCTTAGTTTTTTTTTTTCTTTTTTTCTTTTAAGTAACTATTGTGTCTTTAATCAGTTACCCTTTGGTTTTTGTATATCCTGCCTTATATTCTCTTAATGACTGAGCTCACAATCCTTTTGTCTGAGACAGGAGGTTTCATTAAATTTATGTTCTGCTGGTACAACTGCTTTCTGATGGGGTTTTTGGTGGATTTGTTTTTTCCTTTTGTTTATTATTATTTTATTTATAAAAACAATATTAAAATTCCAGAGTTATTTTGTATTGTGTAAAGCTCCTGTATAACTCATTACACACTAGTGAATCACGCAGAGTTAGATGTTATTCCTGTGAAGTCCATGTTTTGGGGAAATCCAAAGATATTACAAATTTTTCTGAAATTTGTAATTCTGGCAGAGAGTAAAACTTGCAAAAACCTTATTGTATTTCATAAGAGTGCTTAAATATATTGTTTGTATTATGAAAATTCTTAGATCTTCTTGGTCATACCTTTACATGTGTCTGTGTTGACACATTTGTAACTATTTGACTCTAACAGTGGCATTTTCACAGGAGACCCTGTTGTTGATTTTAAAGTATGAATCAAATATCTAACTAACCCTCCAGCCTAAACTTTGCTAATTCAAGTTTTTTAAAGTTTTATTGAAAAATATTAATCATAAGGTGAGTTACTTGGTCTTATTTGAAAAATAATACTGAAGGTACGTTCAGAGACCTTTGTAAATCAAGCCTAAGTAGGATTTTGCATATCAAATACTGCTTTTAGTCTCATAACTATTTCTTTTCCTTAAATATGTAGAAACACGGAAGAGTAAAAGACAAGTGTGCTTTTTTTACCAACAGGCATCTGCTCAGGGTTCTCTTAGGTATTAATTTTTTTTCTCCTCTCACTTAAGTAAAGATTAAAAAAAAAATCTTTACTAAAGAATCATAATATAAGTTTTCCATGTATTGCAAGTAAAAGCAATCTTGCATGGATGCACCTGTATTTTCACTAATGCACTTGACAGCAGGTTCTTCTGATCCAGGTAGAAAAAAATAAAAGAATCTGCTTTAAAACATGTTTTATACTGGAAACATCTCCATTGGGGTTTCTGCTTTGTTCTCTTAATCATTTTTGCTAGCTTGCAAAATATTTTTAAGTTCTCTGAGAGCAATGCAATCTTGTGTACATTATCAAGATAAATTATTTCTGGACAAGTTAGCAGTATTTGGGCAATACTGTGAGTACCCACCCCAGGAATGGAAGATAAGGCAAGTTGTGTTTGGACAGCATTATGCTGGATAAAGTCGTCAAAGATGCTGCAAGTAAAGGAAGAACTGTAATTCTGAACCTGGGTGACAGTCAAACTCTGTGGGGGTAGGATGCAAAGAACAGTAGTCTTTTGTTTAATGTTTACCTGTTGTGAAAGTAAGACCTCCAGCAGTTACCCACAGCTTTTGACGATTCTAACTCTTTGAGAATGGACAACTTAAAGAATAAGAGAGATTTCAACATCAGCTCATCCCAAATGGACATGACTGAGTTAATTTCCAATGTAGTTGGAGGCAGAAGCTTTCTTTCAGTGGTTACTCTCATAAAAGACAAGACATCCTGAACTGGCATGATCTGATTTTTCATGAGTTTCATTACCACCGAATCTTTGCTACCAAAAAGCAAATAAGCCTTCAGAAAGGAGTTCAAAGATACAGATTGGTAGATACAATGTGCTCTTAAATCAGAGACTGGAGATCAGAAATGTTTTGTAGGTTTGGGAAGTAAGTGCTCCTAACAAGTGGCAGCTGCTTTTGATGAAACTACTGAAAGTTTGTGCACAGATGAACAAGAAAACAGATTTTCCCTTAATGATGTCCCCAGATTCTTAAATTAAGCCTAGCAGGTAACAAGATCCTTCCTGGATTTCAAAAGATATCTCACATCCAGGTGCTGAAACATATTTTTTAACGCCCTGGAAACAAGAGCTTAAAAATTCAGCATCAAAAATATCCCTGTAATTCCTCCACAGATGTCTCATTCTCAAATATAGCATGGGAGCATTCCTCTAATGCTGAGCCTAGTTTTTCATGTGTAGCTCAGAGTGCTTGCAAAGGCACAATGTAAGCATGTTACAACTTGGAACTTGTCACATAAGACCTCAAAGGTATAAATCCACATTTTCAAGTGGATTACTTTTGGACTTGGAAAGTAGATAAGGTGGCAAGTATTCCTAAAGAAAATAGCTGTGCTTGAAGTGATAGATAGCAAAAATGCATATTGAAGAATTATTTCAAAATTGGCAGCTGTTTGACTTGTTGAGAAAGACCCTTAGGGCTAAAGCCTTTTTTATTTTTATCTTTGCAGTACTTACTGACAGTAATGTTCCTAATGTGTATCTTCAATTACAGTTTAAGAAAACCAGATAGATAGTATTGTAATATTATTGCTACAGTACTGTGAAGCTGGTAATGCTGTGTCTTGGTTTGAAAGCTACATACAAAACGGCTGGATTCATTTACCTAAACTGCTTTAAAAGTCCCCCAAATACTCCGTCTGACCTTCAAAAGACATAGTTTTTTTCTAAAGTGGTGTCTCATATTTGCCAACTCAGTAGAGGTACTTAAGGTATCTCATGATATTAAATGACTCTATTTGGGCAAATTAATCCTTTCCTTCTACTGAAAGATAGTAAGTTTGCCAAAGTTTGCTTAAGATGTCTCGTACTCTGAACAAATTCATTTTACATTGCCATATGCAATAAACGTTTTCCTGAAGCACTGAGCTTATCAGGTCTGTGGTGATGCGGTTCCTTCTCAGCCATGCTGTAAATCTGGTGGATCATACCGTATTCGATTCATTGTGTGTAAACTGTCCAGCTGGCTTGTTCATGCGCAGTTGGTTTTGCATTTCTTGAAGGGATTTGCCTCTCTGTACAAAAGTTATATACTGCATATGCTAGTGTTGCTGTCTGGAGATTTTGGACCTGGGAACTCAGAAGACAGATCTTACCAGAAATACCTAGAGCAAGAAAGACTTCCAGTACCCTGACTTTATCCATGGCCTTTTCCACTTACTAGGCCCTAGGTTCCACTGAGCAGTGAGTACCACTGTGTTCACACTCTTTGTTTTATTTTGCTGGTGGTAGAACTATAGAAACCTTCCTTCATGCTTGTGAAATTCCTCTCTAGATTAATTTCCATCTGAGCTTCAGCTTTTTTAACTCCATCGCTGCATGCTTGAGCAATATCTCTGTACTTCTAGGCAGCCTTTCTCTGTTTGCACCACCTGTGGATTACCTCCCCCCACCCCCTTTTTTTAGGTTTTTTTTTGGCGGGTTTTTTGCAAGTTGTGTAACTTCCTGCACATCAGGATGGACTATTTTTGTGCTCAGAGGAGATCCTTGAAGATCAACTGGCTGTCCTGGCCCCTGCCAGCAGATCCGTCAACAACCTGGGACTTGATCCTGGAGTCCATATATTTCAATTACTTGGCTTGCGCTGTCTCTCAGGATGTCAAAGCTTACAATCTCACCTTCACTGCTGCCAAAGTCAACCTTCAGTTTTCAATCTTTTTTGTTCTTGAGTACAAATGCAGCAGATTACCTGATGATCATTAACACCTCTATTATCTGCAGCAAGAAACAATCTTTGACTCACTCCAGGGGTCTCCAGGACAGCTTCCACCCAGCTATGTTGCCTTTCCAGCAGACAATGGGGTGTTTACGGTTCTCCATGAATAACTCAGCCTGCAATCATGAGGTTTCTTCCAGTTGTCTCAGGAAGGCTTTGTACACTTCTTCATCCATCTGTAGCAGACACTTCTCATGAGATATTGTGTCAGCCTGCCCTTTCTAACACATAAAACTTTCTCACCCCTAATTTGGTGAAACTAAAATTTGTAATCCATTTTGCCTACTCATTAAATAGCATATGTCAAAAGAACGTGAAGCCAGTACAGATTAGTGTTAATGTGTATTTATACCCAGACAAGCAAGAATCAACATCTTTATTTGATCCTTTTAATTCTTCCATTCATTTATATTAATGCTATAAAGTTTCTGTCAAAAGAAAAAAACACTTCTAACTTTTTTTTGTCCTTTCTTCTACAATGAGAAAAGGTATTTTTGTTAAAAAGACTGCAATGGAATAATTAGTGCCTCCTTACCTTGTGTACTGCTCTCTCTATGCAGGAGTTACACACAATTTAAAACATCAATAAGAATTAAATTGTTGCAAATTACTATTCTTTCCTCAGTATCCAATAATTTGCTAGAACCAATAACAATGGTGTCAGAATGTAACCTTGGATCAGTTCTGCTCTGTAGCGAACCCATTAATTGTTCCCACAATACTAATCCTTTAAGAATACTCAACAAGCCCATGCTAACTCCTTGAGCTTTTTTCTTATGTCTGTTTATAGACCTAAGTGCTGTATTTCTCATGGTGTTAATGCTCCTGAACAGCAAGCAAAAGAGAAAAAAAAGAAAAGCAAATGTAGCCAACTCAAAGCTTGAGCTAAGTGAGCTATTATCACAGCATTGATACAAGATTGACTACTCTGCTGATAAAATGATGATGAAATCCTCTTGCAGTTCTTCTGACTTACTGTTTCTCTGTCAGTGATATGAGGACTCCAAAATCTGGGGTAAATGCACATATGTGCATTTCTGTGAGAGGCCTTGACTCATATATCCTATATGTCTTCTTGCAAGATCAGAGCACACTTTATTTTTGGAGATGAGTTGGTTTCTCAGATACAGGAATATACCTGGACCTCCTCAAAAGTAGGTAGGGGGAAGAATTAGCAACTACATCTGTGCTTCCCAAGTAAATGTGCTAACTAACTACAGAGTCAGAAACAGCATCTCCCTGTGTCGTTCTTAACCATGAAGGAAATCTGAGAGATCTTAAATGATCTCACATTTGCTGTGAGCTATATACACGCACCCAGACAGCTACTGGGAAGCTGCCGACATGCAGTAGCATGTTACCCTGCAGTAACTCATTTGCATTTTGAAGCCATGAGCCAACAGACTTAAATCAAGCTGTTCAGTCTGTAAATTGAGAACCCTATCTACTGAACTTGACACCCCCAGCTGGTGAAGTTCACTTCTCAGGCAAGAGGTGAAGTGTTGTGTCAGATTAGACATGATTTCTTGCCACCTTCCCAATTGCCCCATCCTCATTTCACAGCAAAAGTACAATGTTGAAGGATAGAGAGAGTGGGAAGGTGTTTCCTACCTCACCCCATGTCAGGACAAGCTTTTCTGTGGCACAGTCATGTTGTAGACAAAGGTCTGGCAGATGAGTTCCTGTTTTGAAGAAGTGGCATGTGAGAAGGGACTACCATTAATGAACTATTTTCTACTCTGAAGAAGTATTTGACTGGTGAGGTGAAGTTCCAGGGCCATTAATATTATTGTGTGATACACAGGTCTCTTCACCCTTTAAGTAAAGAATGTGTAGAGTCATCCTAGTCATAAAGGAAAGCAGTTATCAATTCCTGTGCTTCTCCATCACAGAACTTTGTACTCCATCATAACTTGCACATTCTCAACTGACAAGTAACCTCTGCCTGCTGTGGAAGAATGCAACAAGGAAAGCAGAGGTCAGTTTTCCACTAAAAGACTAGAGCAATGATGCGGTAGTTAAGAATGGTTCTGGTTTGTTAGCTGCGTGTAAATTAACATCTGTGAATTTCATGATGAACATTGCTCCTTTTGGAAGAATGCTATTCATTTGTGTTCTTTAATATGATTCTTATGGTTTTTATTTAAATCCCGAGCTATTCTTGTGAAACTAGTGGATTTTATTTTGTAATTGAAAGAAGAACTATAACTTCACATTTAGAAAAACGAGATTTACAGAACAACAAACCATGGCTAAATGGACAGTAAAGGTGCATCAAGATTGGAATTATGAGCCTTGTCAAAATTTGACAAATCTCAGCTTCAGTGTGTTATGTTTTCATTTTTTTTACTAATGATACTGTGGTACTCTATGAACTGTAAAAGCACTTGGAAGTGAAGCATCTGACTGCACGGCCGGACAAACGCAATGTTTCCACTAAACCATGAAAATCTTTATTGACAGAAGTCTTGTAAGCTAAAAAATCTTCTCAAAGACATCTTTGATGCCATTACATGTACACAGCAGTACTGGGATTTTGCAGTAAAATATGTGGGGGTTTTTATAACCACAGGCTGCATGTTTCAGAAATGTAGCCTTGCAGCAATAAAAACCAGTTGTATATGGGACTATAACAGCAAGAGTGTAGCCAGCAGCCAGAGAGAAGTGCCTTTTTCCCTTCCTTTTGCTACCTGTGAAGTATCTGGAATGTTGTGTCCAGTTTTGGTCTTCACATTACAAGAAGGACCTTGACATTCTGGAGCAAGTCCAGATTGGGC
This sequence comes from Zapornia atra, assembly GCA_013400835.1. Classification (NCBI taxonomy): domain Eukaryota; kingdom Metazoa; phylum Chordata; class Aves; order Gruiformes; family Rallidae; genus Zapornia; species Zapornia atra. Next base: position 96,769 of record VZTU01008994.1, read on the forward strand.
GACCAAGCAGATTAAGGGAATGGAGCACAGCACATGTGAAGAGGAAAAGCCATGGGGAGATTGGTTTATACACTTTGAGTGAAGGCTCAGGGAGACCTTATTGACATCGCCAATACCGAGAAAGTGGTTATATGGAAGATGGAGTCTGACTCTTCTCATAGGTTTCTCAAAGGCCAAGAGACAGTGATCACAACTTACAAATTAGAAAACCCCAGGGAAACATAAGGAGACATTTTTTTCACCATGAAGGTGGTCCAACACTCACAGTTTGCTCAGTGAGGTCTCTCAGTTCTTGGATATATTTAAATTTTAATTATACAAAGCTGTAAGCAACCTGATGTAACAGCAAAATTGGTCTCTATCTGAATTGGGGATTAAAATGTATGAACTAAAAAGGAAGTGCCCTGCACTTGGAGAAATAGATATCATTAAGGTGGTAGCACATGCTTTTGAAACCCTTTTCATAAACAAGTGTAGCAAAGTAGTTGAGGCATAAGACTTTCCCCAATAGAAGAATGACTTAGAGTATACAAGACAGTAGACTCCACTAAAATGAAACTTCTGGTCTATACTGCCCATGAATGAAACGGTAAGAATTTAAACTATGGCTTGAATTAGCCATTTTAGAGAGATTTATAAGCAGAATATGAAGGCATAAAAAACACAACATTTATAAGAGAAGTAGCCAAATAAATTGCTAGTGAAGAAATCCATACATTTTTAAGGAATTTGAGTAGTGAAATGCTGGATTACCTCAAGGGCATAAGAGTGTACAGACACAGCTACTGCCGTGTTTGAAAAGGCTGCTAATCTTGTCAGAGATAGTAAGAAACCAGAAACTGTCATCTGGTGCAATATTTTTTGAGGTTATTGATCATTCAGAAACATTGATAACAAAAAATGGCCAGCGCTGCTCCAAAAAATACTCAGTGAATCAAAATGAACCTAATCAATGTACATGAGTTAAATTCCAATGTTTAGCCATTCTATGTGATGAAATTAAACTAATCATCACCAACTGCTGCTGCATATCAAACTCAGGTGGCTCTTCATAGAAAAGCACTCTGCGATCTGTTTGACCTTCATGAAGAAGTTCAAGTGCTCTTGATAGGTAAGTCATCCCTTGCCAAATGCCTCTGTGACAGACATTTTTTTGCACATCTGGTTTCCTTAGCTAAGATTTTTAACAAGCTGTCTTCCTTCCACTTTCTTTTCTGGAAGAGCAAG
>VZTU01009001.1:0-51354 GCA_013400835.1 Zapornia atra
ATGTCATTGATAAAGATATTAAAACGCACTAGTCCCAAGACAGACTCCTGGGGGACACCGCTTGTTACCGGTCTCCACCTGGACATAGACCCGTTTACCACCACCCTTTCACCACGTTCTTTCAACCAGTTTCTTGTCTGCTGGATGGTCCACCCGTCAAATCCACGTCTCTCCAGTTTAGAGATAAGGATGTGATGNAATCCACGTCTCTCCAGTTTAGAGATAAGGATGTGATGGAGAACCATGTCAAAGGCCTTGCACAAGTCCAGGTAGATGACATCAGTTGCCTTCCCTTTATCTACCAATGCTGTCACTCCATCATAGAAAGTCACCAGATTGATAAGGCACAACCTTCCCTTGGTGAAGCTGTGCTGGCTGTCCCAGATCATGCACTCATTTCTCATGTGTTCTAACATGTCATCCAGGAGGATCTGTTCCATGATCTTCCCAGGCACAGAGGTGAGACCCACTGGCCTTTAGTTCTCTGGGTTCTCATTGCTCCTTTTCTTATAAGTGGGAATAATGTGACCTTTTTTCCGGTCCCCGGGGACCTCATCTGACAGCTATGACTTTTCAAATACAATGGAGAGCAGCTCAGCAACCACATCAGCCAGCTACTTCAGGAGCCTGCAATGCATGTCATCCGGCCCCATAGACCTGTAGACATTCATTCTCATGAGGCGGTCTTGGACTTGCTCTGCCCTTATGGGGCAGGGATTTAGTCCCCCAGTTCCCACCTAGAGGTCCAGGGATGCAAGGTTCTGGGACTTGAGAATTAGGAGAATCCTGGCTGCCAGAGAAGACCAAGGCAAAGAACTTATTCAGTACCTCAGCCTTCTCCTCATGAGTTGCAGCCAATTCTCCTTTCTTATTTACCAACGGGGCTACGCTCTCTGGCCTGTCTTTTCTGGCCAATGTACCTGTAAAATCCCTTCTTCTTGTTTTCAACATCCCTCACCAAGTTCAGTTCCATCTGCGCCTTGGCTTTTCTGATCCCATCTCTGCAAGTCCAAAGGAGTATTCTTCCTTAATGCTTTGGGTTACATTTGTAATTAATTGATACTATTTCTTTTAAGGAAACTATTAGATCAATATCACCTCAATGCATTTATCTGAAACTTTATTTTGGTGCTTTGCTATTTCCATTTGTCTGAATAGCATAGCGTAGCATAGTCCTTGATCAAGGCGAAAGCAAAAGATTTATTTAAGTGAAGATATTTGCACATATTCATTTCCATTTCTCATTTGTTTTCATAATTCAATTGAAAGCTGGAAGTTCAACTGTTCTCTTCAGCAAGATCTGCTTTTTAAATCCAGGCAGATTAGATTGGACAACGATATTCCTGCTTCACCATTGTTTGTCTTGTTCTCCTCGAGAATGAAGGTGCTTAGATAAGGTTTAATATACCAACCTGGTATTTTTCAGGCTTGTTAAATCTTAATCCCAGTTTCAGTCAGATAGTTGAGAAATTAATCAGGTTAAAATTCAAGCTGAAATTTGTCATATTCATTTTCATTTTGAAAGCAGTTAAATGCCTGAGAACTTGACCTACTTTCACTGAAGGGTAGCATAAATGTAATCTTTAAAGTTTAATAAAAATCTAGTTTGATATGGCCAAAATGATGACACTTAAACAATTGCTTATTTTCCTACTTAGCAGTATGTAATTTTTCCTGCTGTTTATTTAAAAGCAGCAGTAACAAAACTCCTTTAAAATCTTCCCTTTTCTGGCAAAGAAATGTTGCTAGCATAGGAATTCTGAAGCATTAGGAGATTTTTTCAGTTTATAATTGGCTTAGAATGCAAGATGATTAAATGGATTTATTTTTTAATATGCCCATTTATATTGAATATGACCTATGGAGAAGTAGGCAATGAAGTAAAGGTTGAATGGATTGACTGTTTTGTAGGTGTGTGATATATATATGAATGTTACCTTTGTTCCTATGCTACGATGGAGTATTATTTCTAAAAGACTTGGACTATTTTGGTCTCATTTTTGGTGCACAGGGAATTAAGCAGCAGGCAAAAAGTAAATATTACAAAGCTGTTTCCTTCACAGCTTGCTTTTTCTCTCATGCTGAATAGGGTCTCCAATGGGGGAAAAATTGAATTTGTAATTAAAGATTAAATCGTGGTGTGTATATATATTAACATCTTCTGAATATTAAATGTCCCCTTTTGCAATTTCAGGTATTACAGGATTTATATGAAAAATATATATATATATATATAATGTATTTGTATATTTAATTTATATATATAAAATCAGTGGAATTAAAATCCATTTTAAACTCCAGAGTTACTGACCTTATTTCTTTTTCTTTTGAGAATATTCATTTTTAATTTCTCACCATGTAGAGAGGGAAAACAGTCAAGTGCTGAAATTTAGTTGGAGTCATGGGGTATGTCTTTAATAGGGCTATGGCTTCATTCAGGGATCATTTGTTTCTATTTCTGAATGTGCACTTAGTTGAACCAATGTTATTACCATTTTGGAGGAGAAATTTGTCTTGAGGTATGGATTGAGAAATTGGATGCCGGAGATGTGGCTAATAATTAAAATTCTTTGTTTTTCCTAAGGGTAGTTGCACTATTTAAGACAAAAAGGGAGTGAAGTTCCTTGGGTGGTTGATGTATCCTCTTTATGTAGACCATCCTCTTGTTCTGTCCCTCCTGGAGCAAGAAACAAGATGATGTGGTTGATGCAGATAATTGCTGTTTGTAACTTCTAGGGCTATTAGCATCATCTCTACAAATAAGCATATATTCTGTAAAATGTTCCTTATAACTCCATCTCCAGCTAGGGCTAGGTAATTCATCTAACTAATTCTTATTTAAATAGATGTAAAGTTTTATACTACATTTTTACGGTTTGAAGGAGTAAAAAGACCTCGGTTTTCATGCTTCTTTCAATGAAAAATTGTGAGATTACTGTGTTCTATGTTTGCTATTTTCTTCTACTATTGCTTCTTTTGGAGTGTCACATTAAGTTAAATTAATCATTTGCAATTTTACAAGTTTAGACAAAAGTCTAAATGGAATGCATTTCTAATGAAGTAATGCAGATTAAATATTGATTGATATTTAAAAACTTGACAGAGATTATTTGGCAGAATGCAAAATAAGAGTATTGCTTTAAAAATTGTATTAACTCAGATAAATAACATAGTGTAGAGCATGAAATGAATTCTAGAGGAGAAACTATTGCATTTAACAGTTAATAGGGTTTTTCCAGCCTAACAGATGAAAAGATGAACCAAATCATTCTTCTATAGATCCTTTCATTTAGTGAGCCTCAAAGTGGTTTGGAGCGAGTGACTGTATAGCAGGAAATTGTTATCAGTAGTCCAAATGGTCATTTGATGTAATGCTCTGTTATGAAGATCAGAGTGGAAACAAAGGAAGCTACAGATTGTATGGAACATACTGATCATGTATTGCAGAAGGAACGTGATCAGTGTGTTTTCACAAATTAGTTTAAAAAATAAATAAGTCTGTGTTTTCCTTTCAGCTTACAAGCTGGCTGCTCACCTTAATTGCTGCTTCCAAAATGTTTTCTATGCATTAACAAGAATAGTAGCAGCAGTGAGGAAATTTGGAATTCTGCATATATGCTAGCAAAGAATGGAAACCTTGAGTGAACAGAAGAATATTTTTAGCAGCTTTATTTCATTAAATAGCAGAATTAATATTTTTCAGACTTTCATTGATTTAGTGATAACATGAATTATTTCTCGCCTTACAAAATACTGGTCTGAAGTCCAGTGACTCACAGAAGTGAGAGTTTCTTTTCTCATAAAAGTATTGTATTTATTTTTTTTTCTTTGTCTTTACAAAATATGTTGTGCACAGTTGGATGACAGTTTTTGTGCATCCTAAAAGGATCCCATCAATTTTTTTCCCCCATAAATAATTAGTTTATTCTGCTTAAAGGAAAATCCTGTGTTTACTGCTCTTTCCATCCCCATGGCAAGATGATTTCTGCAGCAAACTACAGCAGTTTGAAAGCAATTCATTTGCTAAGGAAAAAACACGTATCTGAAGTAATTATCAACCTATTTAGTAATGTTATGTTAAAATGACATTGAAAGTTTGCATTACTCAGAATTTATATAAATTCCTGTTAAAAAAGGGGCTTGAATAACTTAAGAAGGAGAGAGAAACTGCTACTTGAGCTAGTATTTATGATTAGGGCATCTGGACAGAAAAACTTTTTGCCACATATTGTGTGTTTGATGGAAAGGACATGCATCATCTTTCCATTATTCTTGCTCATAAAAAAATACTTTTGAAAGTAGAACTGTTTTATGACACAACTTTGATGTATTTATAAACATAATGTGGGGTTTTTTTTCGTGTATTCACATAGACTGTAATGTCAGTTAAATTAGCTTCCTAAATTGTGAATGACACAGACTGTGTTTTCTATAAAACATTAGTTCCACTTTTTTTTTAAGTACAGGTTTTGTGCCACTCAACAAAATTACAAAGGGAACACGTCTGGAGCCTTAAATAGGTTTTGTCCTTTATAGATGAGATATAAAACCAAAGTGTATAACGTAGTAAGTTGTATGGAAGGGAACCACGTGTTTTCCAAGTAGAAGAAAATGCATGTTAGTGATCTGTGTAGCATGTTTATATCCATATGGCATACTTTTAATCCTTGTTGCTTACCTAACCATTCTTTCAATTTCTACATCCTTTGTCAGTTATCATACTTCAGTGAGAGCTGTGTCTAGTCTGGGAAAATTCATTGCCGTTTAGGCCTTTAAAAAAGTGATAAAATTATGACGATGCCCCAGTTCCATGTTTCACTCTGGGATTTTTTATTTAGAGGCGATACAAAATAAAATTACCCTTTCCTTTTCCTATAGTAGTTTCTAAAGTACAGTAATACATTTTGGTCTTAAAGATCCTTTTCCCACCCAAAAGCTGAATGTATGCAAATGTACGCTACGAAATGGGAGACTCACAGTAAGATGCAGAGAACTGGGGATAAAATCCAACCAACCTCCTCTCCCCTTCCATAAAAATAGTTTCTTTGTGGGGTTTGTCTCCCTGAGGAACTTCCTGATACTTGGATACTCTGTCATGTGTAATTGGATTGTACCTCTTTCTGAATACTGTTTTCTCTTCTTGACAGCATGGGGTAACCTTGGAAATGTTCTCAAGAGCCAGAGCAAGATTTCTGAAGCTGAAAGCGCCTATAGAAATGCCTTGTACTACCGCAGCAACATGGCTGATATGCTTTATAATTTGTAAGTATGTGTGGCTTTCCTGGAGTTGGATCGTCTGTGAACCCTGTTGTGAATGGAGCTATTGATTTACTTGCTGGAAATAGAGATGATGTTAGCTGTAGCTTTGTAATAGGTCTTTAATTATTTGTGCTTCTGAGACCATGGGGTGGACAGGACCTTTTCTTGGTCAGTATTACCGTATATTCATGTATTGGGTATGGAGAAGGTAAACTTACAAATTTGTTTGCTTTAAAAAGAAACCCACACTGAACAAGGTACAGATAGATGAGCTGGCAACCGTAACACTCCATCTGTTTCTGACTCTGCTAAAATATAGAGGTGTTATTTAGATATTTTTTCTTAAAGTCTGAATAACACTCGGTAGGGGGAGTGGGTGTATGCACTTCCTTGCATAAGCTGATGCCCCTTGGTTAGCTGCAGAGGTCAAAAACGTTAAAATAGCAAATTGCTTTTCTCCTGTGACTGGCTCAAGAGCAGCGGAGGTTCAGGAAAGTTTAATTACTAGAACCGTGTTGTAGGTGGGTAAGAGAATAAATACCATGAGTAGCAAAGTAATTATGCAGCAGGGAAAAAGATTTCCCAACTCATTAATGTACCACATCATGAACACATAAGCTAGCATCGTGCTAAGCTTCTCAGTGAGGCGTGATCCTGCCACAGCGGGGAGAGAGCAGCTTCAGTGGGTGTCCTGGCTGGGCATCTCGCAGCTCAGCACTTCCCCTCCTGCCATCACCCACCCAGCCTGAGCCCCCAGAGCGGGGCTCTGCTGTGAGACAGGCTCATCACCTTCTATACACTGTTTTCTCATTATGTGTGCAGACAACAAAATCTGGGCACCTGCCATTTGTTAGGTAGGTGTATGCAAAGGATCTCTTGGATGAGATAGAAAAGCATGTATGTGAGAGAAACAACGTGTGGAAAAAGTAAATCCAAATAGTTAAGCCCCTTTAAAGAAATAAATAAAAAAATAATCTTCTGCCTGTAAGTCCAGCTTAAAATGGTTGTTTATTATATATGAAAATGTAAGTTTACCATGATAGATTTTTTTTCTTCTTTTTTTCTTGTTTAACAAGTAGTAAGTTGCCCATTTCATTAGTTTGCCTAGAGGAAACTCAAAATAATTTAAGGGTAGAATTTCTGTTCCAAAATCAAATTGATATCTCAAAGTATGTATGTTTTTAATAATCGTACACTTACACACATACACACATTTTTTTTGTCTCTGTTAAGCAATTGAAACTGTGAAAAGCTTAAGAAGAAAGTCCTGCTGCTTACATTTAGAAAATAATTTCTGAACCCAGCAGAAGGTTGTAGGAAAACAAGTGACAAGATTGATACTCCTGAATTTCTCATACACCATTCATTTTGCAGAAGAAAATTATAACTATTATAAGTTTTTGTATGCCTCTGCAGTACTTTTGTCTCTTACTGTGTAATAGAGGGAAACTGAAGCTAATACCAGGGTAAGAAGAGGAAGGGGAGTTGGGCGGTAAAGATGGGGGCATAAAAGAAATCAGATTTCGGTAGTTTTTCTGTTCTCAGAACAAGATGATAATCTTCTAGCTTTTCATTGATATACAAAGTATATGCCTACAAACCCTCATTTTTTTAAAATTCAGTAGAAGTCCAAGTATTTTTCTATTTGTGTAAAAGGAATTTAACTGAAATGCTGGTTGGGATATATATAGTGCATGGAGTTACTTTACATATATACCTGTGAAAGTAAAGGAAGTATATTCAGAAAGAAGTGTTTCCTATAGAGTATGCATATAAGTATGCGTATGCAAGAGGGGCTCTCTGATTTTTAACCTTTCTACTACTATCTTCAATGCATTAAAGCCTTTCTCTTTTTTCCTTTTTTTTAAACTTCACAAAAACAGTAGTTATTCAATGTAAAATTGAAAAATCTTGCATAACATTTTGGGTTTTATTAGTCTTTCCCTGTGTTGGATGTCTCCATTCCAACATGAAAACTAGATGCTGAATGGAGTGAGCTTTGATATTATGCAAATTGATTATTTTAAGTATATCTCTGAAGAGCTCACTTACAAGTTCGGTCCCTCCTTGGCATGAAGTTCTATGGGAGCCTTTCACAAAAAATGTAAAGGAGTAACATGTCTCCTATGTGCCTACAAGTGCTGTTCTGTTCCTGGTTTTTAGTTTATGCCTTTGAAACTGAAACAGTCATTTAGTAGAACTTAAGGAAAAAAAAAGCACCCTTACAGTAATTTCTAATTACTGTATTTTGGCAATAATATACAGTTCATTGTGGTCTCACGTGCCCTTTATTTTTTTTTTTAGGACTTATGCCTCAATATTTGATAAAAATTAATTGGCACATACAGCCCAGTGTTCACACAGCAATAACAAATCAAAGTGCTATCTGATCGAGGAGCAAATTATTAAGGATTAACTCACAGTTCTTAATAGATAACAATCAAAGAGAGAAACTACGTAAACAGAAGCATTTGAAGATATCTCTTTCCTTCCTTTTCAAGACTGAAATGTGAGATTGGTTTAGAAGCTGGCTGTTAATACATTACAATCCAGATAATTTGACAGATTAGATGAATAGCTGATTTCAGTGGTGTATTTTATTTTCTGACTCTTACACATCGTGGCTCTGAGTTAGAGCTGCTTTTGCCATTTAAGATAATTTAAACTTCCTTAATTTAGATTACCTAATTACATAATCTCTGCTTGAAGGTTTGTCTGATTCCAAATATGTGATTTCCTGTAGTGTTCAACTGTGTTAAAACATGTAAATTCTGCAACCTTAAATAAATTCTTAAACTTCTAGAAACTAGCAGAAATTTTTATTACTATTATTTTTATTTATTAAGAAGGAGGGGGAAAGGAGAAAAAAAGGTGGAGAAAAAAGGCAAAGAAAAAGAAAGTTTTCACTGTATTAATTCTGGATTGATAGCACTATCTCAGATCTGGGTTAAAATGGGTTTGTTCTGTTGACATTTTCTCAGGTCCAAATAAGTATAAATGAGACTTAAGCGTAACTTACATCTCAGAGTAGATTGTGACTCATTCTGTCTTGAAGATAGGACCAGGAGTTGAGGAAACGAGCTCGAACTCATGGCTTGCATTCTTGTTTGGAAGTCTGTTTTCTGAAGCTCTCATGAAAAAGTCAAGAGGGTGAATTCTTGGCAACTCTGAAAGCATTTGAGATTCTCAATAGTACTAACAGTGCAGAAAGGATTTCAGTTGTTTTACACTGTAGGTGGAGAATGTATTACAATGTGGCTTTAATAAGGTAGTTTGTACTTCAAAAATACATATGAAGTGGCCTCCTATAAATAAATTCTCTGACGTCTTGAAACTGCACTGCAGGTAATTTTTACAAATAAAACTCAAAGCCAACATCTCAAAGCTCTGCAATGCTGCTGATTTCAGCTTGATCTCATAGGGTAGTAAATCGGCATAAACTGAGATCTCTTTCCATGCCTTTTTTAAAACAAAGGCAGAAATCCACCTGTTTTAATACAGAAAAGTACCGAGGATAGGGCGGTAGAAAACAGTCTTTGTTCTTCCAACCTAAGCAATATTCAGTAGATTAAAAAGCAAACTATTTTTAGTTTGTTTTGGCTTTTCAGTCTTTGTTGCCTTATGATTGTTACCTAAAGCTCATGGGGTTTTTCATATTGTTTCAAACTGCTTCTAATTAGTGCCTGAAGTAAAATTGCTTATCAGTCAGAAGACAGTTTTGCATACATTATTTCACTTGTATTTAGGCCTAGCTCTGCTTAGTGTATTCTTTTGTCATTCCTGTCAGTAATCTATTACCTTGAGTTTCTCAGATGATTTTAAGGATGTTTACAATCTCTCATAAATATTGAATAAACCCTTAAAATGCTACTAATTACTTTAAATGCTGTATTTTTGGAGTATACGGGGCCCTATAAGGGATAAATTTCTAACAAAAGAACATTCCCTTGCTTCTCTCTTGCAATATCTCATTTTGCCTTTAGCAATACAGGGCAAATTTATCATTCAAATAATTTAAAATCATTTAATTTCTTTGAATAAGTTCAAAGTATGAATTTCCAGAAACTTTACTTTGGCAAACTTACGGTATTATGTCAATAAATGTGGATTTTTTTTTTTTTTAATGTCTGTTAGGTAAAGTCTTCAACAGTAGCTGAACTTTTAATTCTGTAAAGTATAGGATTGCAGAAGTGCTTTATATGCAAAGTTTAACTCCACATCCTTGGGTAAAGATCACTATGAGCAAAGTTCTTCCTTGTTTGTTGTTTTTAGCCTGTTCAAAACATCTGAATTTGTGTTCCCTCTGCTTCTGCCTTTTAAGGGTGCTGGCATAAAAGTCTCCTTTGCTGAGTTATCAGAGACAAAAAGGACTATGAACAGGCTAACTTAGTAACCCGTGTTGAACTGTATTTGAACCTGCCCCAGACAAAATTGCTGCACTACTTCATGTAGTAGGAAATGAGTCAAAGTTATGGTTCCTCTTCCTTTCTTCCTTGAGAGTCTACAAGTTTTTGTAATGCAGGATGTGGAGTTAAAAAGCAAAGAGGATGTGTCATCCACTAAGTACTTGAATATATTTTTCTCGGATGTGAATGCAAACTTGTAACAAACCTGTTAGGAATTAATCTCTGTTTTTTCCAGCTAGCTCTTCCTCTGTCAAAGACAACAGCTGAATTTTGTGTCTTACTGTAACCAAAGCTGTGTTAATAAAATCTTGCTGAATTGTGAGACCGGCCCCAAAGGTCACTTGGTGACTGGTGGTGTCCTGCAGCACAGAGTTCTGCTCCACGGTTGTGTGTAGGGCCTGTAAGAAGTAGATTTTCTTGTAATTTTGGAGCTGCAGCACATTCAGTGACCTAGCTATTCAACTACGTGCTTCAGTATTTGAAGTTGCGGCGGTTCATAGTCATAAGCTAACAGAAGCTTTTTCCATTTGATAAAATTAGAGAAATAATTGTTGAACTCCAGGAGACTTTGGCATTCAATTTTGCTAAAGGCCCCTCTTGAAAAAGGTTCTCTCCAGCTCTGAACCTATGTTGCCTGCTGGGACATGTGAGGTGCAATAGATACCTTGTTTGAGGGCTGCCAGCAAAGCACACAGCTGCCTAGAGCCCAGAGGAGGGAGGAAGGCAGGAGCAATGCTACTCCTTATCCCTATGGCAGCCCTTCTCCCTCTGTCAAGGAAACAGGATTTTTCAGGGTTGTGCTGAAACGGTGGTAATCAAACCTCCCCAGTAACAGAGAAAAGGACAGCACTGTATTTGTTGGCCAATTTGCTTGGGTATTAGAAGTCTTCCCTAGAACTGGGAGAACATGACAGAGTTTTGACTGCTCCATCTGAAAGACTGGAGGTTGTTTTGGTGGCAGTTGTTTTGGGTGTTTGTTTTGGTTTGTTTTTTGGTTTGTTTGACGGGTGGGATTTTGGGGGTTTTTTTTGTTGTTTTGGGTTTGTTGGGTTTTTTTACTCGTGGGCCTGTGTATGGCTGTGCTTAGTGAGTTCTGCAAAGGAAATGGTCACTCCATCTTAGTGCCTACTGACTATATTTAGGTTCGTATTCATTAAAAAAAGCGGGATGTATGTTCCATTTACATATTTGCTAACAGGATGTTATTGGGAAACAATAAACGTTTGCTGTTTGTACTCTTCCTTAATGATTGGCTTTCTGGTTGTAGATGCTTGCAAAAGGTTAGCACTCATTTATTTGAATAGTTAAATGGCATAATTACTTAAAAAAACCAACAACAAAACACAACAAAAAGCCTTAGCTAAAGACCAGACTTAATGGTTTCGTGTAGGGGGCTGCTGTAGCATCCATACCTGTCTGTCTCCCCACTAGTTTTACAAATGACAGTGGAAGAGTTGCCTTAGGCAAAGCACATCCTCTGTTACTGAGTGGCTAGAGACACATCTGTCTGGGGAATAAGAGAGGCTTTTCTTCCATTTCTTTCTTTGTTTGCCAGCGTAGCATCTAGGTATATAGTTCCTGTTAGATAATCCCACCTGACATCAACAGGACGAATGTAGCTTGAGGCATGGAAGAAGTACAGTCATGGCAAAATAACAGCTAACAGGCCCTCTATTAGCTGTTAGCAATCAGCAAACAAAATTGATAAAACTATTTCAGTATTACACCTGCTCTGAAATTTTAAAAAAAATTTCATCAATATACATGCTTACCTTCATGACAGATACGTTCCTGTGTATTATACTTAGTCATTAATGCCATTTTTAGTCACTGAGGACTGTTTTGTAAGTACAGCAGCTGGCTTTAATAGGGCTGCACCAGGAAGAAATTAATATGTAACTTGAGAAAAACAGTAGACTGTCTACTGCCTGTTTATAGTTTGCGACTGCTTTTCAGTCCCCCAAAACAGTTTTGTGCCATTAGCATTCAGTGACTTCAGGTCAAAACCAAAGCAGAGGAGGACGGGAAGATTTTTTCAAGTTGTTAGTCAAGCAAGATAAATAAAAGTTGTCAGCTTAAAGAATTCAGGATGGTTGTAAATAACTCATTTTGGGGAAATGATTTTCTGCATATTTTTAAAAGAGCAATTCAGTCTACAGAAATGATGTGCAGAATTTTCTAGATATCCAGGTCCTTCTGTTTTCTTCTCTTTTTTTTTTCTTTTTTTTCTTTTTTTCTTTTTCTTCTTTTTTTCCCCTCTTTTTCTTCCTTTTAGACAAAAAGGATTCTGAGATGCTTCCTGAGCTACTGGGTGAAGTTTGCTACCCTTGGAAGCAGTCAGCACATATCCTCCATTTAATAAATTATTCACGTGCCACTGTAAAATTAGCTAGAAGTAATACAAGCAAAAAAAAAAAAAAAATCCTGCTAAAAAGTTGCTCCAGAATCTTTCTGCTGTGATAGAGCTTTTCTGCTAATTAATTCTAAATTAATTCATGGTCAATTTATAACTGTTTACTTTGTGTGCTATGGTTTAAGTAGCTTTTTTTCCCCCAAGTTGTTTCATCCTCATGTGTTGCCAGAGAGAAACTTTTCTTCCACAATACCTGTGTTACTAGGCTAAAGGAGCTATTGGTTTTCCTCCCCACCCTCCCTCCATCTGATAGACGTTGCATCCTCTCAGTTATGTCAGTAAACTTTATTGGAACAGAAGTTGCATGTTTCCGTTAACATTTCAATTTATCTGTCTTACCTCTGGGAGGTGGACTGGAGAGAAAAAGAGTTTTGGAACTACAAACTTGAAGCAACTAGTCCTGTGTTTTGGGTTTTGGGGGATATTTTGGGGTTGTGCTTTATTTAGTTTGGTATTCTTAGCAACTGTAGACAGCTTATTAGAAAGTGTTAGAAAACTTCAAAGTCTCCACCCAGGTTTGTATTTTGAGCTTACTCTTCTATATCAGTCATCCTTATTTCAAGGACATGCTTTCCTTTGTCCATCCTTGCACAAGGAAAAAGGAAGGCTTTGTGTCTCAATGACCACAAAAGATAGGTATGTACTCAACATATGCCAGTTGCTCTTCTCCACCACTGACTTACACTCAGTGCTTTGTGGTGGATTGCTGATTTTGTATTTTCTGCCTGCTCCTCCTTTGCCAGAGATCTCCCAAGAGCACTTAAGATTTTGAAGTGAAAACAAAAGGGAAAGACATTATCCAGAGCAGATCCACTCCTGGCTAGAGGAGGAACTTCCTTATACAGGCATCTGTCGCAGCCTCCTCACTGGGAGGGGTGAGCTACTGGAGACATAGCAGTGCCCACTGACTATCTCAGCATTCTTCTTCTGCATCTAGAAATTGGTCATTTAGAATATTTGTTGAGATTTACAGATGCACCCTGAGCTTTTTAAAAATGTCAGTGTAATAAAACATAAAAATAAGCATGCCAAACAAACTTTAAAATGTTTGATTATGCAATTAGATACATATACTAGCCAAACCGGAAAATTTTGGCTGCATATTTAGTGTCATGTTGTCCTCCTCCTCCCTTCTCTCCCCCAGATAAAATATGGAAATATGCATGCACCAAACCTTTTTTTAGAAAAAGTTTGCCATTTTTTACAGACTCACCAGTAATTTTATTACTCATTTCCAGGTGAGTGGAAAGGAACTAATTTTTGTCTAAAATGTTTGGGAGACACTAGACAAGGAAGCACAGACTCCATCTGTCTCTGCCAGTTGCTGACTTCACCCTTAGCAATCAGCTGGAGGGAAATGGGTTGCCTAAGGAAGGAAGGAAGGAGTTGGGACTGTCAGAATGGGGCTGAACGAACAAGGGCTAAGAACTTCAAGGAGGTCATGTACTTAGTTATCACAGAATCATTAATGTTGGAAAAGACCTGCAAGATGATCTAGTCCAACTGTGCCCCTACTACCTATATTACTAACTAAACCACGTCTCTAAGTACCTCATCAAACCTTTCCTTGAACACCTCGAGAGAGGGTGACTCCACCAACTCCCTAGGCAACCCATTCCAGTGCCTGACCACTCTTTTCTGAGAAGAAATTTCTCCTAATTTCTAACCTGAACCTCCCCTGGTGCAACTTGCAGACATTGCCTCTTGTCCTGTTGCTATTTATCTGCAAGAAGAGGCTGGCCTGCAGCTCACCACATTATTACCACCCATAGGTTCCACTTCATCTCCCTCTATCCCTACTTCCTGCTTCTGTAGCTAATCTCATTTCTTACAAGCTTAGCTGATCATGGTCATTATGCAGCTATTAGTTCCCAGTTTATGACACAGCAGCTTCTTTCTGTACAGCCATGGTCAGTTTACTTGAAGGACATTTTGCAATTCTCTAGCTGAATTGGCATAGAAAAGTTTTAATTTTTTTTTCCTTAAGGTATCTTTATAAAGACACTTCAGTTTTATTTTTAGTGATTTTGAAGTAATTTGGAGTATTTTTGATGAAAATTCTCAAGCTGGAGTATAGTAAATGATAAAACATGTGAAAATAAGGCATATCAAACTTCCCTCTTGTGGTTTGGCTGCCCTTCTAAAGTGAAAGAGCCTAAATGAAAGTCCAATGAAAAAGAAAGTATTTCTGTGGCAAAATAACCCATACTTCACCTATTACTGAAGGAGAAGGAAAGGATATATAATAAAACTTCCACGAGAAGCTTGTTGTAGAGTTGTTAATATAACTTAGCAGACTGCAAAGGTAATTGAGTTCAACCTTTCAGCTTCTTTGGAAAGAACTTCAGGTGCTGAACAGATCCTTTTGGTAGTATTTGCTCTGATGACCTCTTTGCAAACATAGTGAAGGGCACATTCCCTTCTGATATTAATGACTCGAGTCCATCTCTCTGCTTTGTGTTTGTCTTGACAATGGTGAACAATTTTCAGGGTCAGCCACTTTCAGAGGCAAACCTCGGATTTGCTGACTGAACTTGGCATTGCTGGAGCAGCTGGCAGAGAGCCTCAGGAAAGAGATCTCTGCTCTGCTCCCAGGGCGCTTCCCTTTGGCTTCTGTTCCTTTACTGGCCCTGCTGTCTCTGCTGACCAAGTCCAGTGATTTAGCAACGTGATGGCAAGGTTGAACCGTGCTGTCTCTCAGAACCTGAGGTCTGCCTCTCAGATGTAATACCTAGCTGAAAATCAGCTTGATTTTTCTCTTGGGAATGGCTTAGGTGCTATGAAGTGAAGCAGTAGAAAGACAAATACAGGATCTGAGGATTTGCAGACTTTTTTCAACTAATTTTGAAGTAAACAATAGGTTTTCATTTGGTCCTGGGGCTTGTTTTATATTTGCTCAAAAGCTAAATATTTATTAGAAGGTGGTGGCGTTTTACTTGTAGAAACTGTAGATGAAAGCAAATATTGAACTACTGCTCATTCGTATTTCTTCTGTGTGGTGACTGAGACAGTAGACCTGTGGAAGTGATAGCGTGCAATAATGTAGTTAGAGACTGGGATTATAATACATGCTCTAAAAAGGACGTTTCACAGGCAGTATAAATTTTGGTAGTAACTAATTTTGAAGTGCTTGGTTTTAGTTGCATCTTGTGAATAATTGGGTAGAGGTTGGTGAGCATGTTTATAAGGCTGCATTTTGTTTGAGCTTGAAGCTAGAGAGGATCTGATGGTTTCCCCTTGGAAGTGAAATATATCTGCTCTCTAAACTCTTCTAATATTCACTGTAAACTCAGGAATGCTTTGCCAGTTAAATGCAACATTCCTCATCTTAACCTTTTTTATCTGTTTAAATAACTATTTAACCCTTTACAGGTGAAAACATCCAAGCCAGTTATCTCTCAGTAGTGTACCCCTATGAGTGTTAATTCAGCTAAAAAAAGTTTTTTTAAAATTTTCTTTTCAGCTTTTTCCTGACAAATTTTAACCTGAAACTGGAGCTAAAGACTCATAAATCTAGTAACTTTTGTACTGTCAGAAACCACAGGGAAAAACGGTGATCAATCAGGACCCGTTTCAGAAGGAGAAGAGGCAGTTTCATGCCTTGTCAAAGGTTTTTTAGTTTATGTCTTCCCCCCCCTTCTTCTACCAAACCTCATAACAAGTAAAAATAAAATGCAAATTATTTTCTGTAATTCATCAGTCAATCTTGCATCCAAGCAGTTTGGGTTTTTATATATACACACCCCACCCCCACCCCCCCATATATAAATGTATGCATGTGAGAGAGCGTCTGTCTGTTAATGGAACAGCTTTTAAAAGAAGAGTCTTCCGGAAGAGGAGTAGGAAAACAACCACAAACCTTGAAATATCAAGTAGCTAAACAAGAGTGCCAGGGCTAGAGCATGTACCGAACACAGAAGATTAATTTGGTAATAATTATAAATAAAAGTTCTGTTCATCCAAAAAGCACAAATGCTGTATATGTACCGAAGTAATTTATTATGTTCAAGTTGACCAATTACTGTATTACTTCTCCTAATATGTAAAATAATTTATTCCAGAACTAAAAGAATGGAATTCCTTTGATAAATTTGTCCCAAAATTATGTCTGTTTTTCTTTCTTTTTTTTTTTAAAGAAGCAGCTTAAACATCAGACCATGCAAACAGCAAATTAGATTGGAATAACAATAATAATAATATTTTTCATTGGAGTAATTGCAATTTATAAATTTTCTTTTAAACAATACTCAGGTTTTAGAAACCTTAGAAAATGTTATTACTATCCTGACAGTAATACTTCTTGCCACCTGCAAGACACTTGACAGTAGTTAAACACCTTGGTACCATGCCAGAAACTATCTTGAATGCTGTTCCTTCATTGCTCGTGTTACTGCTAGTACCAACTGGATTTAAATTCTGTTAGTATTAGAAATTATTTACTACCTAATCTGAGGTAAATTAAGAGATGGTTTCAAAAACAAGGCTACGTGGTGCAGATCGAGAGATAGTATAGAAAAAAGAGGATATATTCCTCCATTCAATTAAGTAATTAAGTCCCAACCTAATGGCAGGAAGCGAACACAGGTGGTTACTGCTTTAGCTAGCTAGCTGCCCTACTCTTTTCTTCCCCTGAAGTCTACTGGTTTACTTCAGAATGTTTCCTGAGAATCTGGAGGGAAAAGAAGTCTCTGATTAGAGACTGCAGATGGAAAAAGTCCAACCTTTTGCAGTTCAAAAAGCTACTAGCAGATAAAAGCAGAGAAGAAGAGAAAATTGCTGTAGGTTAGGGAAACTACAAATAGATATCATAACCCTCCCACCTAAAAGAAATAGCTAAGTTTATTTTTTCATGAATACTTTGAGGTGTGTGAAGAATGACATCTACCCCTGGATAATGAGGTCTGAGTCTGCATTCTGAAATCCCATTCTGAAATTTAAAGATTTTTAGATCTTTGTGATTTCAATACATTTGCATATCCCTTTTCAGTCTCCTAAAACTTTGGGAACCGTAATGCTTTGAGCATTCATTTAAGCATACAATTGTGAATTCATGTCAGTGATGTCCAGACTGCTTGTTTCTCAGAAATTTTTGGGTGGCTGGGGTAATTTGTAATTCACAAGAATGCTTGTCTTAAAAGCTTTAATTAAAGTTCATGGACTATGAACCTCAACGATAACTGGAAGTGTTTGGTATAATTTTTTATACCTCTTCAGATACCTCTTCAGTTATTATATCTGTTTGGAGCAGAAAAGACAAAAAATTGAACTGAAGTAGGTGCTCAGCTGTATGGTGACTAATCCAGTAAAATTGCTCAGCAAGTGCTGGTTAAGGTAATACACGGGAAGTGTTATGTGCTTAACTTTTATCATGGATTTATATTATCATGGATTTATAAAAGATCTGCTTATTCTTCAAGTGAAGAAAAGACAACAGGCTAAACATGAATGTTAGAAATAACTCCACCATACTCCACCACTTAAAAAAAGTCTCTCAGTCTACCATTTTCTCAACTGAGTAAATGAATCTTCCTGTTTCCAAGGAACCAAAGCTGTTGTATTTAACATCTGCTTTTAAAAAATGTTACGGATGCATATGATGTCTATGAATTAATCCTGTTTTCAGACAAAATAATTTCCAACACCCCCACCACCACCCCGAATTGTTAGCAACATGAAGAGTTGTTACATCTCTGAAATACCAGTTGGAATATTTTTCTTTGTTACTGTAGTTTTGTTTTCAATACTTATTTTGAAGTTAATTTTTGCAATAACCTCCAGTAACCTCCCTCTCTCTATTTTTCTTTTTTTTTTTCCTTTTTTAATTTCTTTTTTCTGTCCTTATGCAGAGGATTACTACTTCAGGAAAACAGCAGGTTTTCAGAGGCATTGCATTACTATAAACTGGCAATTGGTAGCAGACCCACACTAGCTTGTAAGTATTGCAACTATACAAGCTTGCATAATATTGACTATTGATTATTTGCTTCCTACTCTTTAATAACATTTTTCTTTTTTTCAGAAGTTTTACATTTGGAAATCAAAAGGGGAAATTTTGAACTTGAAAGCAAGTGTTTATTAGTTAAAAACTACATTTAACGTGGTGCAGGGAAGAAGCAGATAATGGTTTAACAATGGGCAGCACTGATAGAACCTATCTATCTAAAAGTTTCTGATCTGGGGTGGTAAGCCATATATGGTACGGCCCAAATTTTCAGGCTCCTGTTTTGTTTCTTACAGCCAGTCCTTAATTTTTGTTTTATGTGATGTGTGTGAATAATACAAATATTTTTAAAGTCCTTTCATTTTTCCTTTCTTGCCTAGGGAAAATGGGAAGTAATCTGTAGGATGTTGCTGGTCATTGGTTTCAAAATTAAGTGGGTGCTTTTTACAATTGTGAACTTTTCTGTAGATGGTAAATATTGAATCTTATATTGAGAGAGAGAACCATAGAATGGTTTGGTTTGGAAGGGACCTTAAAGATCATCTACTTCCAACCCCCTTGCTGTGGGCAGGAACACTCTCCACTAGACCAGGTTGCCTAAAGCCCTATCCAACCTGGCCTTGAACATTTCTGGGGAGGGGCCATCTGCAGCTTCTCTGCGAAATCTTTCCAGTGTTTCACCACTGTCATAGAGAATAATTTCTTCCTGATATCCAATCTAAATCTACCCTCCCTTGGTTTAAAATCATTACCCCTTGCCCTATCACTACACTCCCTGATGAACAGTCCCTCTCCCACTTCCCTGTAGATTCCATTCAAGTACTGGAAGACTGCTCTAAGGTCTCCTCAGAGCCTTTGCTTTTCCAGGCTGAACATGCCCAATTTTCTCAGCCTGTCTTTATAGAAGAGGTGTTTCAGCCCTCTGATCATCTTCATGGCCCTCCTCTGGACTTGCAGAGAGCTCCATGTCCTCCTTATGTTGGGCACTCCAGAGCTAGATGCACTACTCCAGATGGGGTCTCACAAGAGCAGAACAGAGCAGAGGGCCAAAATCTCCTCCCTCAACATGCTGGCCACACTTCTTGTATGCAGCCCAGGACATGGTTGGCTTTCTGGGCTACAGGCACACACTGCCATCTCATGTTGAGCTTTTAATCTGTCAACACCCCCAAGACCTCCTCCTCCTCAATCCATTCTCTGCCCAGCCTGTAGTTGTGCTTGGGATTGCCCAAACCTATGTGCAGGACTTGTTGAACTTCATGGAGTTCACATGAGCCCATGTCTTAAGCTTGTCAAGGTTCCTCTGGACAGCATCCCTTCCCTTCAGCACGTTGACCACACCACACAGCTTGGTGTCATCAGCAAACTTGGTGAGGGTATGCATATATGCATATATATACACATACATGTATATGTGTATAAGCAAATGTATATATGTATAAACATACAGATATATTTTGTAGCATTTCAAACAATGATGCTATATGCTTGATACAGCCTTAATAAGAGGAACCGAGTGCCCTGCCTAACTAGTGTTCACTTCCCTCCTTCCTCAGTCTTTGTAACCACTTTGTCCTTCCCTTGTCTGTGAACTTTTACCTCTTGTATGTTCTTTGTTACAGCAACGATTGATCTATATTATACAAAAGCCAAGCTAGATAACCATGGGAATTCTTTCAGATATTACTTTGAAGTAAAACAAAGATTAGATAAAACATAATGGAAGCCCATTAAAAGATCACTTTTTTTTCTTTCACAGCTGCCTATTTAAATACTGGTATCATTCTGATGAACCAAGGGAAGACAGAGGAAGCCAGGAGGACTTTCCTGAAGTGTTCAGAGATTCCTGATGAAAATTTGAAAGATCCTCATGCTCATAAAAGCTCTGTTACTAGCTGTCTTTATAACTTGGGAAAACTTTTTCATGAACAAGGACACTATGAGGTAAGACTCCAGATTTGTCTACAATATCACGATAGAACCTCCATACGTAAATAATACCTATTGCTTTGATTTTTTGACTTTCAAAATGCATGACAGGCACAAACTGATTAAATTTCACCAAATGAAGATTAGTGTTCTCTACAGACAATATTTAGTCTTTACAGCCACAGGTGTAAAGCGTGATGTTCTGCTGTCAGAGTCACCATTAGCAGTGGTCATGTGTGATTTGTGTTAATTCATTCTTTTTGGCTTTGTCCTCATGGATGCTATGGAAAAAATACAGCCAGATCACAGACCAGCCAACCTAAAGCATACTGGCTTTTTAATTTAAGATAGAGGAAATCCATTTTTAGTTAAAAAAACTTGAATGAATTTTGCCTTTGAGTCCTCAAAAATAAGAGTTAGTTCGAACAATTCAAAGCTTCAGTGATTAAAACCATACCCATTATGTGTTATTTACTGATAATTTGACCTAAGTCCTGATGTGGGTTGGATATTTTTAACATAACTGGATGCTGCACCCAACCCATCCCATATCATTTATGGTTGCAAACGGGACTGTGATTCTTGTCTGTTCTCCATGATGGAATTACTAAAACTGGATATTCACTTAAGTTTTCACCTTTAGCAGAACTTGAAAGAATTCTCTCTTTACATTGCCAGGCATACTTCAGAGCAGGATTTATGCATGGTTTTGATCCATATAACTCTTCCTGACCGTGACAGTTACCTCACCTGTTTAAGATCTGGCACACACAAGCTGTATGGATTCTTTGTCATTTGCCTGCGAAATTCAGCTCTGTCACGTGGCATTTACTAACTGGTTAAAACACTGGCACAGATGGCTAATACATCTGTAAAGATAAGAGAGAAGCCACGTGTTGTCTGCATGGCTGATAGAGTGTAGAGTTGGAGTACAGTGCCTGGGAGGTCAGATTTCTGCCTGGTGGTCATTGCAGTCTTGCCCCAGGCTTGATTTGATCATACACTTAGATATTTTTTCAAGCATATTTCAGCCTTCACAAGCTGAAGCTACTTGATGGGACGAGATAGAAAATGATGCGGAGCTAACAGCCTGACCAGCGAGCTTCCAGAGTGCTGAATGAATCATAAATATGTGATCAAGTGATTCAAGGCACAGCACATTTGCGTGGGGAATCAAATTTTGGCATTCGTGACACCATAGGCCATCTCATTCTTTCCGTGGAGCAGGCTTCAGTTGTCAGGATTATGTTTTATTATTCCTTGGCAGTAGACAATGATCTCTTTATTTTTAGGTCACTTACTGCAGCATAGTCATCAGAAAGTCCTTTGTCTGCAGTTTGATATTATTCCTTATTCTCTGGCTACCCATAGAATTTTTTATATGTTTATAAACTCATGAGTCATTGAGGAGTTAAAAATATTTTCCATTTATTTTCACCTGGGAAAAGAAATATTGGAACTAATTTGATCTCTCATCAGTAAGCTTCACTGAATTTGGCAAAACTTTTGTAAATAAGAAATGTAAAGTATCTGTGATATCGATGACACCAATGTGTTTTTTTTCTCTCCTCATCTCGTATGTGGGGAGGGAAGATAGTTCAGTTTTGCTTTCTATGTGAAAGACTGCTTTTGAAATTGGTGCTTCACTAATGATTTATCCCACCTGTGTGCCTCTTTTCAGGATGCCCTTGTGGTTTACAAAGAAGCAATACAGAAAATGCCGAGACAGTTTGCACCACAGAGCTTATACAACATGATGGGTAAGTGCATTGTTAGTGCTTCGGGAAGATACTCGAGGACTCGGGCAGGGTGAAACAAAAGAGCTCAGCCAGGCAACTGGTGCTCACATGAATTAGCTAATAAAACCAAAAATAATTGCCTTTAGTAGATGTGAGCCAAACTGGGCTCAGAGTTTAAATACCAATACCTGCAATGCTGGGTAGGGACAACAGATGTTAGCTACTGGATATTTTTAAGAGTTTCTATGCAGTACTTTCTGATCCAGTATCTTGGAGATTTTGTGCAATTCTTACAGTCTTTTTCAATCTCCCATTTAGTCACCTGAAACAAGTAATCGTATTGAATTCATAGAAAACTGAATGAGATTGACTATAACATGAAATCTAATGTGGATTTTGGATGTTAAATTTCATTGTAAACCAACAAGATGTCCAAAGAGGCCTGCAGAGTTGGATTTTTTTTTTTTGCAGGTTGTGCCAAAAACTTATTTCCTAGCTGATGTACTTTTAGTTAGAAATCTAGCAAGAGAATTCTTTTTCCAAGAACAGGCTATCTGTCCTTTAAAATTTTAGCAGAGTCCGTTAAGTACTGCAAGTAATAATTTAGCTGAGGTGTTGTCTTTTCTTTTTTAAGCTTCAGCTCCTCACATTCTTCATCACATCTTTATATGGAGTGTATTAAAGGTAAAAGAAAGAAGATATTATGAATTATTATTTATAGTATTCAGATGTGTAGATGAGGCAGGTTCTTTGTTTCAGAGATGCTTTTAAATGGATTTTGAGCAAGATGGTTGTTCCATTAGAAAAGAGACTTGTACCCCCTTTTTCTTTTCCCATGAATAGATGCTCCCTTTAGAACCTTTAAGATTCTTTGGGTTTTTTACTTTTTTTTTTGCCTATTAGTTACTTTTTTAGGTTCAGGAGGCCTTTCTCAGCTTCCTTTATAAACACAGTCCATGACGTTGGAGTTCACTCTGTTCCTGGGATTTGCATTTATTAACTCGCAAAGCAATAGTGAACACAAAGACGAGCTCAGTCCTTTGCCCAGGCTTGGCTACTGTTACACTTCCTCCCTCCACTGTGTAGCCCACACTCTGGCTTCTGTTTCCTTTAAGCACCCACCAGCACTTCATGGATGTCCTAACAGCACAACAAGTTAGGGTCAGCTGATCTTACCTTAGCCCCTTTCAGCCTATTGCAAAGAGCAACAAGCTATTATGAAGCTCTGTAAAGTACAACTTACCCTGAATGTAGCATGTATTTGTGTTTTGGTTGCTGTTGTGATGGCAGCTGTTGCAGGGAAACCAGAATTTGCTTTGTGCTGGTTGCTGAGGTGTGGCTTGTGGCTGTGCTGCAGAGCCAATCCAAGAGACTATGCGCAGGGTAGGGTAGTGACTTGAAGGCAGTGCAGCACTATTAACAGCAGGACACAAGCTGGTTTGTTTAAAGCTGCCCTGGATGCATCAGTTCATGAGTGTACATGATCTCAGTTAGACCTGCTGAATTAGGTTAGTCTCTCCTACCTGTAACAGTGTGCAGGTTAGATAACAGTGTACAGGTTAGGCCTTCTGTCTTAGGCATCTATTTTAGATTATACAAGTGATCCCATGCAAGCATACTTCTCCTGTAAAATGACCTGACATGACTAGCTTAGACTTGCTAGCTCAAGTGAGGTGAGGTAAATCCTAAACATCTATTCAGTCTTCTCTGTGTGTGGAGTGCGACAGGAGAACAAAGCATCGACATCCATTATCAGGAGTGCATCCGCTCTGCAGCTCATACTTTGTCATTGGGCACCAGAAGGCTGACCAGATTATTTATTTCAGTTTTGATGTTCAAGATAAAATTATGAACACATTCATTCTAATGCTTTCTTTGATAAACAGCATTACATAAACTTGTCTGCCTGCTTCTTGCTTTTAAAAAGGAGACTTAGAGGAACTGAAGTAAGCCAGTCCTGTCTTACGTGCTTGGAACTGCGTGAACCTGACTCAGATCTGTGCCCACTCACTGTGTGCTCATTGCTGGGGAGAAGCTGGGGAGCGTTCCCCATCTTCTCAGGAAGGAAGGGTCCTCCCTGTCTCCCTACGTGTGGAAAAAAGTCCTCGTGGCTTGTCTTGAAATCCAAGAACACATTTTTTGAGGATTATCTGCTGTAGTAGTCATTGTGATTGATGTATTCTGAGTCTCAGGCAATTGCTTTGTTTGGGTCAGTGTTAGATAGTGGCATGTGATACAACAAAACAGTGCTGTACCTAATTTTTAATCATTATTCAGTCATTTCATTGAAGATTTCTGGAGGCACCACATATGATGTACTCAACATACTTGAAAGAGCGTAAACAGGAGATGAACTGTTTAAACTGAATTAGGACTTGAACTCCAGCACTAGGAGTGTGGTAGCATTAACACTCCAGCAGTGTTAAGCCTTTACACCACCTGCTTTCCCTGTTTGTGTTACACTTCTTTTCCTACCCTCCTTGCTTCTATTGGCCTTTTGCTCTGACAGGTCCAGTGACTCACTCCTCCAGTGTGCCAGCCTGCTCTGCTGACTCGCATCCTTTAAAACTCTTAAGGATCTGGCCTCTTAAAGGAAAGTATTGGGCCTCAAGAAGTGAGCCATACTTTTGACTTTGCATTTTATTCATGGCAGGACCAGAAGACCAGGATCAGATGTTCTAAGTTTGTGCATATGAAAAGTTACAGGGTAGATTTTGGTCTCCTGTTGCTGTGATTTATTTTGCCAGGTGTGCAACAACTCAGCTAAGGAAACCATATGTTTCTCTGGCTTTGTACCAAGAAGTAAAAATAATTGTTTTTTCCTTAAAAAGAACCCAAACCATCTAAAAATTAAAAATCTAGAACTAGAATAAAAATAATTATTCAACAAGCTGTATAGGGTTGGCTTGGTATTTATTTTCTCTATGTCATATTTCTTTGATGTAAATTAAAAAGTACATGCTAAGGTTACACAGATTAATTTGCTTGGCATGGCAACATGCACTACAAAGGCCAGAGTCCAGCTCAGCTGCATTAAATAGGTTATATATTTTGTTTAAGGTTTCAATTAAAACCTGGGGTCAAAAGATAAAATGGTCCCTATGGGATCTTGAACACTTTAATGCCAATATTAGGATTGCTTAAGGATCAGCCTCTGCTCTAGATGTCTTTTGCGTTCCTTGAAACCTGATATTGTACAGTTGATTGTATTACATTGCTTTTAAAACCACGCTGGCCCACCTGCTACAGTAATTCATACTCATGCCAGTTAAGTGGTGCGAGGTGGACGTGGAGGCTTTATTTCAATACTGAGCAGTAACAAGAAAGATGCCCGGGTGGGGTTGGCCAGGTGTAGATTGGCAATATGTTGTCATAAAAACAAACATCTTGATTGTACTTCATCTGCCCTTGCCAACTAACATCTGAATGTCTATTCTCAAATACACTTAATGCATGGTTTTACAAACAATTTTTAGTGAGAAATTCAAGTTGCAAAAGAAGCTAACATTGAAGGAGTGAATACAGTTAATGATGCAAAGATTCGAGTTTAGATTTTCTCCTTGCTAATCTGCTACGTTGCACATGGGCAGAACACAAATCGTGCAAGTGGCAGCCAGGTACAGAACAGGAAAGGGGAGCTGGATTTTACATCTGGTGCAGAGGTTTGCATCATAAATACAAAGGCTTAGCATGCAGAGAGACTTTTTGTGTTGATGATTATAACATAACTGTTGCTTTATTTGATTATGCTTTTGGGTGGATGTGGCTGTTTGTACAAACCTGTTAATATTGTTAAGGCTCCTATCCCATTTGCCCCTTGCTGCCATTAAAGGCTTTTTTATTGAATTACTTTTAAATATTGTTTAGAACTCCAAGAAACACTTTTGCTGGTATAGTTTTACAGTTGATGCTGTGCAAGACTACTTTTTAAGAGCCAAAGATGATTAAGCTGTGAAATACATACCCCACATCATAACTTATGCAGAGCATGGTACCTGCACTTGTCTGCACGTATGCTGGTATTTTCTTACTACATGTACATAACAAACTTTTTTTCTTTTAATACTAGCTTGGTTGAAAAAAAAAATTTTTTTCTTTCAGATGTATATTTTATTCTAAGTTCTAAGGAAATAAGAATGGAGTCCACTCCACCACTGATAGGAGTAAAAGTCTGTGTTTCCTTCCCCACCCCATCCTGCTCTTCCCCCTCTAAGATTTTGCAGACTATAGTAACTAGTTTATATCTGCTGTCCTAAAGCTGGGTGTAAATCTCCAGGCTGATTACAGTGTCTCCTGTTTTTTTCACTTTTGTTTGAGGGATTCAAGCTGGGTATGAAGGTGACAGCAGTGGATTGCTGAGGGAGGTAGTGGACTCGGTGTTTGAGCCTAGGCTGTTTGTTTTACAGGTTCTCAGATTTTCTTAGTTTTATCTCTTTGGACCACTGGTCTATAATTTTTTGTGAAATGCTTGAGTTTCCTTAGGCAATATTCTGAAAATGCTGAATCTAAGCCTGAAATGCATTTATATTTTATTCATATTTGTATGAAAATTAGTATAATCATGGCGTTTGTAGACCAAAAATATGATCCAATACTAAAATTGGACTACAGGGATCACAGTTAGACATGATTCTAATGGTGAGTGGTTCTATTAAGAGTCTTTTAAAGAAACCTACGGTGGCATAATATTTATGTTTTACTGACATAAAACCCCCAAACTTTAAAATATGTGTAAATAAAGTAAAAGGCAAGAAAAGAATGCAATCACTCGTTCAATTATGAATTCTTAGTTTGTACCCTTATGGTTTACTGCTGACTGCACATCTGTTGGAAAACAAGTGAAATTATCTATCTCAGGTGAGCTCAATGCCTCTATTTGTGTACATATACTTCTTTCACTGGAAGTTTGTACCACGGGAATTAGCTGTGCAAAGTCCATGCTGTTCCATGCGGCAACTGATTTTATTTTGCTTTTCATTTATATCTGTTTTCCACTTTTGGTATTTTCCTTGCGAAGTAGCTCAGTAGTCTCATTAAATCAGATCAAAGGCTTTGCTTTAGCTAATTGAGGCCTGTAAGAATCTGCTCAACCAAAGTAAATGTGGATTGACTCCCATCCATCAAAGTGCTCTCAAAATGCAATGCATTCCTTGAAATCTTTAAGACGCTCATTCCGGAAAAGGAGAAAAACCCAAACAGAATCTGCTTAGTCTGTGCAGAACTTGATGCTCATTAAGTTCACATGCTTCAGCTGTTTTGGGGAAGATGTGCATGCATTGCATATTTATCACCAAGACTGTTAATCTTCGGCAGTATATCCTAAACATCAGCATTGTATAACATCAGACTATGCTCTTAGATTTATTATGTTATTGTATGCTGTGATACCTAAGGGAAGAAAGAAGGAAGTTGTATATCTAGGGAGGTGCATTTATGGAAGCACATCTGCAGCCTTGACTCACACAAGGAGGCTGCATGGTTGCATTAAGACAGACACAAGTGGTATGATGGTACACAAGGATGCAGAGCTTTCTGTCGTTTTCTGAGGCAACCTGTTTATGTTCCAAATTCAAAGAAATGATGGAAAAATTAAATTTAAATCTTGACTGAATGTATATATTTGAGATTTTCCTTTTCAAAGTGCATCTCCGTCTTAATTTCTGTTTAGATTTCTGCTCTTGTCTGTGCCAAATTCTGTATTTTCTGAGTTAGATTTTTACCACCCTGCAGTTTGGGTGGCAGATAATACGAGGATGATACAAGAAAGATTGTCCTGGTTCTGGCCAGGCCGGAGTTAACCTCCCCAAGCAGCCAGCACGGGAGCTGAGTTGGCCCTGGATGTTTTCCACACCACCCGACATTACTCCCCCATGAAAGGGTTGGTTGGGGAGGGGGCTCCTGGGTGCCTCCAGGGCAGTCTGAGTGTTGCTGGGGTGTTAGGTCAGTCTTTGTATTGGGCAGCACTCTGTTTTCTCAGTATGACAATGGGCATCTTAAATAGAACAGATCTGAAACCAGCAGATGGGAGGTTAATCTACAACCATATAAGATACATTCATGTGAATGATACTTAGTTTTGATTTTAAACAATGTGTAATATATATTTGATTTTTTTTGGGGGGGGATATGTATTAAGCTTATATTCCATTTCATTATTGAGTATAAAATTGGATCTTCAGGGGAAATAGCTGCTAGCAAGCTGATCATTTATTAGTATTACTATTTAGTATAAATATTTAATGTTTAATATGATTGGTTTTGGTCGTTAGAGTTACTTAATTTGTCCTGGGATCATTTTAGTACGGATGGTGGTGTTGTTTTAGTTTGTTGGGTTTTATTTTTTTTGTTGTTCTGTTTTTTTATTTCTTCCCAATATGTGGAAGAACTTTTTCACAATGAGGGTGACAGAGCACTGTAACAGGCTGCCCAGGGGGGTTCTGGAGTCTCCTTCTCTGGAGATACTCAAGACACATCTGGACTCCTCCTTGTGTGACCTGTTCTAGGGAACCAGCTTCGACAGGGGGGTTGGACACTCTGATCTCTGGAGGTCCCTTCCAACCCCTACAATTCTGTGAATTTGTGATTTTGAAACATTATTTTTTAATCCTGAGGTTTCTGGACAAATGCTATGGAGAAAGATCAGTTGCAACACTACCAATCTCTATGGCAAAGAAAATCCATTTGAGTTAAAAGGTAGCCCATTTCTCATTCTTTTGTCATAATATATCAACTTTGTACACACTATGAACAATGTATACACTCCCTTAAGTAGTGTTTCACTAGCGTATTAGTGTGTTTTGTTGTACTGCATTAATAAATGAGTGTTACAATTAAATAATCTATGTTCCTCCTTTTGGAATAGGATAAGAAATGGGTGCATAAATAACAGACTATATTAACTGCTCTATAAAATTGAAAAACATTTGAAGTGCTGGTTTATCTCCTTTTACTCCAGTTAGTTGTTGAATTTCTTGCCACCACTCATTGTGCAGGCAAAGCTGCACATGAGTGCATGTTGATATGGATTAGGAAACTGAAATAACTGTCAATTTATGTCTCAAGGTTTCCACTGCCATGAATTTCTTTCATTGTTGCTGTTACCTTTAATAGAAAAGTAGAATACAACTCTCTTGAACTTTATAGCTTGGACAAGTTTCACTGATAAATTGTGTATGTGACCTTTCTGAATTTTTAACATGAGTTTTGAAAGATTTTATGGATTAAGGGTTTGTTAAATATAGAAAGCTATTCACATATGACATTGGTTTGCATATTTTCTGCCAACAGACACTCTTCCTAATGACTAAATAATTTATGTTGGAAGTTTATCAAAATACACGAGCAGAAATTATAATGCTTTTGTTATTTTAATCTCAGACATATGAATGTATACTGAATGACAGAAGTCAATTCATAGTTGTTTTCTCTGTAATTTTGTTGGAAAACTATGTTAAGAGGGGAATAGTTAATATTAAAATTATATAAGTCTAACACAATATCACTTGACTGAATGAATGCTTCAGTTATCGGTTGCTTGATTTTATTCTTGTCTTTGAGGATGGTGACAGAGCCTTTGTCAGTTTTCAACTTACTTCAGTTTCTTTTTAGACTGGAGTGTCACTGTAAATCATTTAGAAGATTCAATTAATAACAGACCCCCTAACAGTACTTCCTTCTGTAGTAATGACATGTTCTAATTGCTTAAAATATAGTAACTTTTGATGGTATGGTGCTTATGGGCAAAGCCCAGACTCCTCAGGAAAAAAAAAAGTTCAGCTATAAAGAATTCCCTGTAATGTCTTCAGGGGAATAAAATTCATTTCTCTACCATTTGACATTTAGATTGACATATTGTAGCTTCATTTCTAGATGCACCACTCAAATACTCTCAAAGTTACAGGAAGTTAGCTTGTAAAGTAGTTGAGCTCTTAAAACCTATTTAAAATTGAATTTGCCAGTACTCAGAAGATGTTAATCTCTTCTTATATCAGAATCCATCATAGAAAATAGACAAGAACTTTGGATCTTTTTGAAATTTGGCAGTGCATTCAGTGTATACTACCAGCAGATAACAATTCCATCTCTTATGGCTGCTTACATTACTTTTTAAAGGATCTTGTTAATTGCTTGAAACTTTGCCAAGCTGTAGCAGGTTGGACTGGAATTTTCCACTTAAAAAAAAGGACAATAACGATTCCTCATTTTCTGTATGCTAAATGAAGCAAGGGCCTGTGGGAAAAATCATATGCAGTCAAAAAATTAAGCATTTTGCCATAAAGAATGCAGCTGGGGAGAGGAGTTGAGGGGAGCATGCAGCTTGGCTTCTGGCTTCTTCCATCCTTTCAACACCTGACTTCATGACTTTGCTTTGTGCATAATGAGGTATTATATTACGTCACTTATTTGTGAGTGATGATATAGTGCATGTGACATTGATATCCCTGAATTTGATCATGGGGTTTGGGGGGTGTTTGTGTTCTACTGGAATTTCTTTCCTGTTTGGATTTATTTTTTTTATTTTATTTGGCTGGGTGTTTTGGGGAATTGTTCTTTTAGTTTGGCCCTAACCAGCAATAGAATGCCTTGAGTACTTCGGAGACTGAAACATCATCTACTTCTGTGTATGTAATCAGATATCCAAGACCAGTGCATGAGTGCAGAATGCTCAGTAGATCCTTGAATTAGAAAACCTGGTCTGCTAGATTTGCAGGCTTGCACACCTTTTGGAAAACTCTGCTCATAAAAATCATGTTGGCTTCCCTTAGCCTTGGCTCAGCATGACTTCTGACTGTACACAACACTTATTTTATCTGTAGGCTATGGTTTGTTCATTTGGCACGCACTGCACCCTAACTCCTGAAACTCAAACTTATGTGCCACATTTTGCCTGGGATCCCTATCTTCAAGTGACAAAGATCAAAGAAAAAAAAAGAAAAAAGGAAAAAAAAAAAAGAAACAAAAGAAAAAATTTCTGCATTCTCCCCCTTCCACATCGTGATGGCCAAGGTGGTTGGAACTTAATGATCTTTAAGGTCCCTTCCAGCCCTGACCATTCTATGATTCTATGAAGATAGACTGATGGAAAAGAAATAACTTGGCTATAGTAGATGTGATAAAATTTCTGTCATTTTGAGACTTTTGATTGAATTTAACAGCTGGAGATCTCTTGTGAAATTCTGCTCCAACAAGACTTCCATCTTAACCGTGCTCCTTCAGGCCTAATAAGGCCATAACTCGACCTCCTCACTCAAGTGTGTATAAGGCTGTTTTACTTTTTCATTGAACATGTTCAAAACACTTCACTCTTTTCAAGATCTCTGCTCATTTAATAAACAGGAAAATATAAATGAGATAATAAATTATGGACACTTGAAGAACTTTTGAACATTATGACTAACATTTGTTTCACCCTGTAGGAGAAGCCTATATGAGAATGAGCCGGTTGCCAGAGGCAGAGCGCTGGTACATGGAGTCCTTACGATCCAAGAGCGACCATATCCCAGCCCACCTCACCTATGGAAAACTGCTGGCTCTAACGGTGAGTTTCTCAGCAGCTCATGGGAGATGGTACCAGACCTTTTGAGTAGGGTAGGTAAAGGGAGAGAACTTTTGGACATTATGTCCAAAAGTATTTGCTTGAAAATTGCTTATTGCTCTATTTGTTGTGGTATTTCAGTTTTGTGTTCTAAGGATTTTCACAGCACCCATTCCTAAAATATTGCTACCTTTGTGCTGTACACTGTATAACAGATTGTAAGAAGTCCTCTGATGGAAAAAGCCTTTATTGTAAGTAGTTTAGATCACAAGTAATTATATATTAATGCTTAAAGTTACTAATTTTTTGACCCGGAGTTTAGTTTTAGTGTTTTTAGTGGCTTGTGGCAGACCTAAGCATGTCACATGTACTTTGTGAATTACATGTCTCATGCTTTGAATTTACACTTCTTTAGGAGCATCTCTTTGAGCATGTGAAAGACCTACTCAACTACTAAGACCGGGTTCTAAAAAAAATATCAGAAGAGTTGGACTTTCTAGTTCCTTCATAATGTACTTTTAGCTCCAGCTAAACTAGGCCCATGATAGTTACAGCAGACTTATAGCCTCTTCTTGGTTTTCACACATTTGCAAGATAAAAATAGATTTTTATTAATTAAAATAATTCCGTTTCAAAATTGCCTTTTACTTGTTTTCTGTTTCTCATTTCCATTTTTCTAATGATAACCTCTTTTCTGTCTCTTATTTGCTTTCATTGCTAACCGCTTTGTCTGGACAATCAGTCCTTGTACCTCAGTCTGAATATCTTCCTCAACTTTTCACATAGCTATAAGCTTTCACTCTGACTTTGCTTATGCATCATCCAGACTTCAAGCAAAAAATGTCCTTGGACACACAGTAGGGATCCAGTGAAGAAAAATAGCTCATAATTAATTACCACAGGTCCACTGTGCTAGAAATATCTGAATTTGGAAAAGGGGGAGAAATTAGAAGTTTTCTCCATGGGTACCAAATGACAACATAATTAGAACATTAAAAATCATTCATTGTTATAATTTCATATCAAATACACTATTTGATTAAAAACTACCTGGATGGGAATTTTTAGCTTGTAGTGGAGGTCAAGATGGTATCATTACATCCCCACTGCCTGCCAGTTCCAGGCAATGGAAAGGTTTGGGGTTTTTTTGCTACAATTTTTAGTTACGGTGAAAAATTTTGAGATATTGATGAATGCATACACTCACTGATTACTTCCCTCTGGGATAGTACTGCAGGTAGTTTATACAGCAAAATCTCCTAATTTTCTGGCACATATCTTTATAACTTGCACTGAAGAATAATAGGAGAAGGTCACAATTGTTGGTTTCTTAGAAGATCTTTGACACAAAATTTCTAATTTATTAGAATTGCTGAGGGGAAAGAGAGAGTTTTCTCAGTTGAGATAAAAATATCTTTTTTTTATTTCTTTTCCACCCACCTGCCCCTACCCTGGTACTCCTGTGATCAATTTTGCAAATTTTCTGAACTGCTGAGTATATGAAATGTGAGGTCTACAAGGGAAAATACTGAAGGTCTCTCAGTTTTCTTCAAAACAACAATATCCCCAAATCCTGTAACTGTGTACAAACGTTGTGAGCCACTGAAAAGAATTTTTTAATTTTCTCCCCTCACTATGAAAGTCCAGGTATAGGGTGTCATTCCCCAACTTTGGGAAGGAAGTGATAAATGTATGTGAAACCTTATAGTAGAATTGAACGGTATGCTTTTCTCCAGGGATATAAACATAAGATAGATGTGAGGTGGATTGTGCCTTGAGGATCTGAACTATGTTTGTGGAAGAATGTGTCTCATTAGCAAAAAGAACAGCAGCTGTATACAACTTTGCAACACTGAATACTGCACTGTGATAGGCAATAAAATACTCTGCCTATCCTTTCCAAATGCACACTTGCTTACCTGTAGTTTCTCTGTGCCATAATTGTAGTCTATTGTCATCACATTTGTCTGTTGTCATCTCTTGGCACTTTTTTCTCATTACTGCTGTTGATTCTTCTCATGTTCACAACAATATGTAAAGAAAGGGTTCATGTCAGCATAAACTGAAAAGATGGTACGGGTGTCCTGGTGGCTTATAGTGACATAGGACTGCATAAACACATAACAATGCAACTTAATTAGAGATGGCAGAAAAGCTTTCAGGTAGTTATTTCATTCATTGGGGGAAAAAAAAAAGATGTTCGATATAGAAATTTGTCATTTATTTAATTTTTTTGGTTACAAAGTCTGAAAAGATATTCAACAGGAAAATAGATGATGAAGAGATTTGGCAGTAGAATATGGATTTTTGTCTCCATGTTGGTTATTTATCCTTAATAAGTTTTGCAGCCTACTATCTGCTCAGTGATGCACAATAAATAGATTTATTTCTAGCTTCTAATATACTGAAACTCTACTAGTATTAGTTTCCAGTGCAAATATGTAATTGTTGTAACTGACGTGCTTCCTGGAAGTCTGCATAGACTTCCTTGGGATTCAGTAGCATGAGAGCTACTCCATTTGGCATAGGTTTTTCAGCTCATATCTAACTTCAGGTACAAATGTGATTTATTCTTCTGTTAAAACCTTGCTACCTAGGCTTGTGCTACGTTTTCTTACAGCAAGGAGACGTGTACTTCAGTTAGTTTTCAGATCATAGAATCATAGAATGTCATGGGTTGAAAGGGACCCCAAGGATCATAGAGCTCTAACCCCCCTGCCACAGGCAGGGCCACCAACCTCAGGCCTGGATCTACACAAGGTTGCCCTGGGCCCCATCCAACCTGGCCTTGAACACTTCCAGGGACGGGGCATCCACTACTTCTCTGGGCAGCCTGTTCCAGCACCTCATCACTCTTTCTGTAAAAAACTTCCCTCTAATATCTAATCTAAACCTTCCTTCCTTTAGTTTTAATCCATTCCACCTTGTCCTGCCATTGTCTATCCTTTTAAAAAGTTTAATCCCCTCCTGCTTATAAGCTCCCTTCAGGTACTGGAAGGCTGCAATGAGGTCCCCCTGCAGCCTTCTCTTCTCCAGGCTTAACAAGCCCAGCTCCCTCAGCCTCTCTTTGTAGAGCAGATGTTAGAGGAGTGTCATTTTAGAGGCTTCTTTCCTCCTTTCCCCCATCTATTGGAATCAAACTTTCAAAGTTTTTGTAATTCTGTTTCTGAATATACATGCTGAAACAAAACTGTCAAAACCATTTCTTTGTGTCTCTTTTCCAGGGGAGAAGTGTGAGATGGTTGATGAAGTGAAGGGTAGAAGTGGGTGCTAGTGTAGATAGAAAATTTTTCTGTCAATGAAATTGGGGGTTGAGAGAGTAGAGAAGGAAGATTTCAGACAAGTTCCTAAGTTCAAGCCAAAGGCAATTCTAGCATAAAAACCTACAGCAGTAAAGTCAAATCTGTAAAGTTCACAAATTCAGCTGTTTTACTTCCTGACTTGAATCCCAATGAAGTGGCTTGACTTTAACCCCAGCTTTTCTGTCTCCTCGGGTCTGTTGCCAATATTAATGCTTACTAAAAAAAGCATGGCATGATTCATGTATTCCCTTAGTGCTGGTCTGGATACCTGGACCGCCACCTTGTTCCTTCTGTTTTCTTTGCCTTCCAGTAAGGAACTGTGAAGGTGACACCCATGCCCAGTGTGTAGACTAGAGATTTACAAAATTGCTTGCTTGTTACAGCAAGCTATCCCAAGCTTTCCGTGAAAGCTTTCCAAAATTTCACAAACAGGGACATAGAAATAAATGAGCGCTCTTGAGTGTAAGCTGTTTGTTTTGTTCATGTTGTCCAGCCTTGGTTCTGTCAAACTCATTCTAGGAACTCTGCACCTTTCTAATTCCACAATGACCTGTGCCTGTCTTGTCTTTTTCTTTTTTCTTTCAATATTAAGTTCTACAGCACATGTCCTGTTTAATATCTTAATTGACGACCTTGATGAGGGAATAGCATCCACCCTCAGCAAGTACACCGATGATACAAAGCTGGGTGGGGTGGCTGACACACAGGAACACTGCGCTGCCATCCAGAGAGACCTGGACAGGCTGGAGAGCTGGGCAGGGAGAAACCTAATGAAATTCAACAAAAGCAAGTGTAAAGGCTTGCACATGGGGAGGAATAACCGTCTGTATCAGTACAGGCTGGGAGATGACCTGCTGGAGAAGAGCTCTGTGGAGAAGGACCTGGGGGTCCTGGTTGATGACAGGTTGGCTATTGAACCAGCAGTGTGCACTGGTGGTGCATCAGGTGCATCCTGAGGTGCATCAGGAAGAGTGTGGCCAGCACGTGGAAGGAGGTGATCCTCCCACTCTACTCTGCCCTTGTCAGGCCCCACCTGGGGTATTGTGTCCAGTTCTGGGCTCCCTGGTATAAAAAAGACAGGGACCTCCTGGAGAGAGTCCAGAGAAGGGCTACGAAGAGGTTAAGGGACTGGAACACCTCCCGTAAGAGGAAAGGCTGGGTGAGCTGAGACTGTTCAGCCTGGAGAAAAGAAGACTAAGGGGGGACCAAATTAATGTTTATAAATAATCTTAAGCATGGGATGCAGGGGGAATTGGCCAGCCCCTTTTCAGTGGTCTGTGGAGATAGGACAAGGGGCAATGGCTGCAAATTGGAGCACAGGAAGTTCCGCACCAACATGTGGAAGAACTTTTACACAGTGAGGGTGACGGAGCAGTGGAATAGGCTGCCCAGGGGGGGGGTGGAGTCTCCTTCTCTGGAGATATTCAAGACCTGTCTGGACGCCTATCTGTGTAATATGAGCTAGGGAGCCTGCTTTGGCAGGGGGGTTGGACTGGATGATCCCTCGAGGTCCCTTCTAACCCCTACGATTCTGTGATTCTGTAATTCTGTAAAATAAAGGCACTATATACTAAATGAGTGTAACTTAGCAAGGAAAAAATGTGCTCAGTTTTGTGGGGTTTTTACATTATTATTATTTCCAACTTGAACAATAACCCCCATGAATGATCTGGTCTAAGTAAAATGTTTACTTTGAGCAGGGGATGACATCTCATGGTCTCTTCCAATGGGAACCATTCTATGATTCTATTGGCCTTTGTTTTCATGCTGAAGTTAATTCCAGTGTGCTAAAATGCAGTGTTTTGATTCAAAGTTGAGGTATAAACATGTATTTAATATTAACACCTATTATCCTCTCTTACTAAAATTAGATTTTAAAGGAGGATTAGCTTCTACCAGAGTTAGATTTTACAAGGTCACCAGTGGCATGTAAAACTGTAAAGAAGGCAAATCACAATTCATCTGCTGTGCTAAACATAAAATGATTATAATCATGCTGTCAGTGTCATGGTGATTCATGTCATCATCTCAGGTTGATTTTATCAGCTAGTAAAATAAGTTACGAATACGTAGTTTGCTTACTTCTAGAAATGTTTTAGTGAACAGTTAAAAATGTATTCAAGAACAGGAGAATTCCTGGGAAAAGATTTTATTTTTTCTGCATTTAGAAAATTGAGAATAAAAGAGAGTTATAAGCCCAGTAGCTGCCAGGTGATTAGACAAACTTGGAGAAATAATATTTTCATCCCCAAAGCCTACATAAATTTTCACATCTGTGTATGTGGAAATATGGAAAGAGGCAAAACAAAAGCAACTTAATAAAGTAAAAAATTTAATAAAAATTAAAAAAAAACCCCAAGATTCCCTATCCTGAAAATCTGCCAGTAACAAACTTTTGCTTATCAATAATAGTTCTAAATCCTAAACATGGCATTTTGGCAAGAAATTCTCAATAAAGTTTATGCCTTTAAGAACATTAAAGGTACATTCATAAAACTCAGAATAAGCTGTTTGGCTCTTATAACTGTAATTTCCAGTGACACAAACCAAACCAACCAACCCAAAAACCAAACAATAACTTGCTGTTAATTTGTCATTGATCAATTCTTGAAATACATTAAGTGATGCAGTTCTAATTTGCATGCAGTAAAAACTTTGGAGTAAAAAATCACTATACTAAGTCAATTTCTGCTGTTCTTAATTTTAATGCAAATATTTGTCTTGAATCATCTTAGCTCTTTTGGGGTACAAGAAATGCCAAGTGGCCTTGGGTATGTTGCTGTGCATGCAGGAAGAAAAAAGACCAACTTAAGAGCTGCAAAGGAATAACCAGGGAATACAGCCATAAGTCACAAGTACTTCATTGCCTCTTTGTGCTGCTTTTATCTGGGGCAGGGTTAATTTTCTCCACAGTAGCTGGTACCAGGCTGTGCTTTGGGTTTGTGTGGAAAACAGTGTTGATAACACAGGGACGTTTTTGTTACAGCTGATCAGTGCTCAGGCAGCATCGAGGCCTCTTCTGCTTCTCACCTCACCCCACTACCCCACTAGTGAGTAGGCTAGGGGTGCACAAGAGGTTGTGAGGGGACACAGTTTGCATTACCTATGAAACCGTCTTTATTTCATCCCACAAATTTTACTTCCCCCCCTGCCCCTTTCCCAATTCTCTCCTGTGCACCACTGGAGAGGGGAGAGAATGAGTGGCTGTCTGGTGCTTCGTTACCTGCTGGGGTCAAACCACAACACCCTTATATTGTATAGTGTTATATGTTCATATCTAAAAATTACAGCTCACTACGCTACAATTTTCCTGAAAATATATTAGAACAGCATAATTTGGTGGTTGAAAAGCATGATTAGAAGCTCAGCTAGTAGAATAATTGGAAAATATCCAGTTGTCTGAGGCTTAAGTTTGTGCTTTTCTTTTTCCGAAAGAACACGTAGCTGTTAAGGAC
Source organism: Zapornia atra (assembly GCA_013400835.1). Classification (NCBI taxonomy): domain Eukaryota; kingdom Metazoa; phylum Chordata; class Aves; order Gruiformes; family Rallidae; genus Zapornia; species Zapornia atra. The sequence goes on from VZTU01009001.1 coordinate 37,980, forward strand.
CACGGTACTTTACCATTAGGTATTCCCAAGTGCTTTACACATTTTTAACTTGCTAAACTGCATAAATTACTTGTGAATTTTATTTGTCAATGGGACACGTTAATTGACCTAGCTGGTCTACTGGTAGCACAGGAGTCTGGTACCACAGCATCTGAGCCTCATCCCTTGCTTAGGTAATTTATTTTGGAATCACAAAGAAAACAATAATTTTTGTAAAAGGCTTTAAAATTGCAAGGCTCCCTGTTCTAAAATAAAAATGAGTCTGTCAAAAATGACACTGCCAGGTGAGCGTGTGCTCTAATTCATTTTCCATTTTATGAGCCTTCTAGAAGAAAAAGGCTTGGCTATCATGCTGTAAAAAAATCATTTAAGTAAGGCTTTTATTTTTTTTTTTCTTTTATTTTAGTCTTCAAGAGAAGACTGAGAAACCCTCCTTCCTGACAGCTGGCCTCTCAGCCATCAGGCAGTGGATGGTTGCTAGAGTAGCATGCTAGCCTGAGAAGTTTTATTTCAATTATAAAGAAATCTGTTTTGAAGTTTTATCTGTTTTGAGTGAACTTGAGCCCACAAACCACCCCTCATAGCTTGCAGTAGTGTCTATAATTGCTAAAGTACCGAGGGACAGCCCCATATTGTAACATTTAGTGTTTCGCATCTAGGAATTACAGGCTTTGGGAAAAAATTGCCCAGTGTTTTCTTGCATTTTACACAGCACCACACAGTGTGGTTAATCTCCTATTTTTTTTACTGCTTGGAAAATTACCCAAAGTGCTGTAAGAAAAAATTTACTTTGCCTTGTAAAATTTCTGTGTTACAGCTCCAGACCGTATTAAATTTGGTAATAATCACCCTAGAAGATTCCCTAAAATAAAAAAATATTTTATTTTTAAATGTTTTCTCCAAAGGATGATAGGAAGAAGGCAGACATAGAAGACATGATAGACACTGGCAGCGTTTTGGATTAAAATAAAAGAAACAGGATTGTGGCTTTCAATTATCAACACTGAAGTTAAATACTTTTTTTTTAATTTTCAAAATACTCCCTCCTCAGTGGGTGGCCATATTTTTGCCTGCAGTTGTTTGTTCCTTCTGTTGCTGATAAACACAAGGCCAGAGAGGTGTTCTGCCATTTTTGGTTAGTTGTGAAATGCCTCAGAGTGCTACTATCAAGTACCCTACTGTATTCAGTAATTGCTGTAGCCCTTGAAAGTCATCTCAAAAATAAATATAAATAAATGACAACACAGAAATCGATGGAAGGTAGTAAGACAGAAATGGAACAGCAGGGGAAATGGGGAACATAGTGCAATAATGAATAAACAAATTCAACATGTAGTACATCTGTAATTACTTGCTGCTGATGTTCCAGCAGAGAAAGTAAATTTGCATTTCTGTTGGATAACTCTGTCATATTGTAATTTTTTATGTCACTGGTTGATTGCTGCTCTTTATCTGTCTCTCTAGATTTACACAAATTGGAAGAAAGCAGAGATGAGGTAAAACAGTCATGATGTCAAAAGAGTCATGACTATTAAGACATAGCAATTGAAATGCTGTGTGTTAAATTTAGATATGATTTTCTAGAGCAGTGTATCCCTTTTAGTAACCAATTAATTTAAAACAAACAAAAATATTTTTTATAATACTTCTTTTGGGAATGATAAGTAAATGCCTATGCATACAGAAATCTTTAATTTATGAAAATATATTTTCTGAGCGGGTCAATTTAATTAAAGCAGCAAAGCTGTTGTTAGATATTTCATTTTGAGAAGCTAAATCCCTTGTCTGTTAGAACCACTTCTAAGAATATTTTTTTTTTTAATGAAAATTGGATATTTCCGTTAAAATCTCATCATAACAACATATAAATGACATTGAATCTTGAACAGGGCCTCCCAAAGAAATCAAGTTAAGCCAAACAATAGCCACTGCTACTTTTCTGTCATGTATCCAGGTTGTCTTTGGAGTTTGACACAGACACTACAATTTTTCTTGCCTCTTGAAATCCCTTGAGGCTTAAAACTGATGCAAGCACAAAGCATGGGTTTAGTTCTAAAGGTGCAAAATATCAGGTTGTTTTCACTTTTGTTTCCAGTTTACAAGCAATTTGCTTGTAAGGGATGGGGAGGGACAGGTTTCCTTCTTCATTGTGGAAAGGCATGGCTGTTCACTTCAGAACCACGAACTTGTTTCTTAAGTTTTGTTTATCTGATGTATCTGGAGCATCAAGACCTCCAGGCTGAGTGTCAGGATTTCCTAACTACAGAAATTTCAATAGGTGACATCTATTGAGCTCGTGTTTCTTCTGAGGTTGGCCACATGCCATAAGTATTGCATCCGTATATAAGCTTTTCCATTTCCTTAGGACATATGTTTGGCTGCATGCCAAATATAACAGAATTAATTGTAAATTTTGAGTATTTTCATTTAAATATAACATATCCGTTTAACTCATTGGTAAATGACTTTGGAACAGGTATTTAGGCACATAACCCCTCACTAACCTCCTTCAGGGATCTCATCTTCTGTATCTTGTTTCTGACTTCCTTTAGGCAGGAAAAGGGGAGCCCTAAACTTCTTCCTTTACTCCACATAAATTTAAAGCTTGTTATATAGAAAACATCGCTGACACAGGATGAACTGCTTTCATGAAAGAAAAGAGATCGTTTCATTTTGCTACGTGGTCAAATATAGCTGCCAGTCACCTGTGATTATATACTCTATGTAGTAATTTTTTCAGTAATCATAGAAAAATGCATGATACAGGCCAAATTTAGCTTAGAAGAAATTCATAGGTCTCAGTGAAAACAGTATGTGGAGATAATGAATTTATATTCTACTGACTGGACAGTAAAATATGAGTAGATAGTAATGCACTACTTTATCAGAAAATATAAAATGTGGCTTACGATTGAATGGAAAAGAAAGCTCCTAACATGGAAATTTACTTAACATTTCATTACATATTCTTGATATAAAATAATCTAAAGCTTAATGACTGAGGCAAACATTTCAGTATGGGTCCAGACAGTAAATAAATCACAAGCTGTGGAATGAAATCTGTTCTTTTAAAGTTTACTTAAGAATGTACACAATCTTTCTTGCTTTTAATAGTGACATAATGAGGTACATTCCTTTTAGACTTAAAGCTGCACAGAAAGAGAGTCTAAAAAAAAAGGTATATGTAACAAAACAACTGGGGGGGAAAAATCCCAAAACTTAAAGGGAAAAGAAATTTGTATCCATATGTTTCTTTCCTATATCATTTTGAATGCTTTAATAAAGCAAGAATGCTTTTTGTGATGTGCGACCCATAAAACAAGAAAATGGATGTCAAATAGCTCTAATATATTATTGCTTAATCAGATACATACTGCTTTACTTGAAGAAAATATCACCTTAATAGGCTCTGAATCATGCTCCCCAAGCCAGTAAAGTTAGGAGCTGTGCTTTAAATTCCTGAATCTATGTATAAGAAGTGGTGTCACATTCAGAAATGGTTAAGCTCCAGTGGATTCCCACCAAAGTCAATGGGCAATGCTTAAATCTCAGTTCTCTGGTTATCATGTCATTAATCATCCCCTTAGATATAGACTCAAGAATCCAGTTTATGTTATTATGCTCTAAAATAACCTTATTGCACTGACTTCAGTAGAATCTCAGTCTGGCTAGTAGTTGGATTTTTAGTCAACAAAAAATCACCTTTGGTTAAAGGTTTATATATTTAGATACAAGCAAACCACTTAAGGTGCAAATAGAGGATTAAACTAAAGACACTATTTTATTGATCCTACCTATCCTTATTTCTAAAAGTGATTTGCCAAACTGCACAAGCAGTATGCACAGATTCGCTTGCATGTGAGGTCTCTGGTCCAGTGAAATGACTAAGATGCAGAGCATCCATCATGACCTCAGGACCAAGAGTCTATGAATGTATCACACTGAACAGCAATGAGAAAGTTGCCTCACATTTACAATGAGGTAAGGATTAGTATAAGATGCATTATGGTAGATATATAGAGATATAGTAGATTAATACCTTAATTTCCTCCAAAATAATCCAGTTCTTTCTCTAGTGCAGTGAGATTAATATATTACACCAAAGAGAAATAATATTCTCTTATTCTTTAAGTTGTTAGAGAGCCAAAACTTGAGACGATCAGTGCTAGTAATGGTATTGTTTCTCACCATGGTCATCTAAGTATATGAGAGAGGAAAACTTTGTTTGAAAAGATAACTTTTATAAGCCCGCTGATTTTAGTAGGGCAAAGGACTGTAGACTCCATGACTGTAAGTCCAACTGTTAACCTAACATTGCCAAGTCCACCAATAAACCATGTCCCGAAGCACCACATCTATGCTTCTTTTAAATACCTCCAGAGATGGCGACTCAGCCAGTTCCCTGGGCAGCCTGTTCCAGTGACTGACAACCCTTTTGGTGAAGATATTTTTCCAATATCCTATATAAACCGCTTCTGACACAACTTGAGTCTATTTCCTCTCATCCTATCACTTGTTACTAGGGAGAAGAAACCGGCACCTACCCAGCCAGAACCTCCTGTCAGGTAGTTGTAGAGAGTTGATAGGGTCTTCCATCAGCCACCTCTTCTATGGACTAAACAACCCTTGTTCCCTCAGCTGCTCCTCATAAGACTTGTGCCGTAGATCCTTCATCAGCTTCATTGCCGTTCTTTGGATGTGCTCCAGCACCTCAGTGTCTTTCTTATAGTGAGAGGCCCAAAACTGAACACAGTGCTGGAGATGCAGCCTCATCAGTGCTGAGTACAGGGGGACTATCACTACCCTAGTCCTGCTGGCCACACTATTTCTGACCTATGCCAGGATGCTGTTGGACTTCTTGGCCATCTGGGCACACTGCTGGCTTGTATTCAGCCAGCTGTCAACCAACACCTCCAGGTCCCTTAATGCTGGTCAGCTTTCCAGCCACTCTTCCCAAGCCTGTGGTATTGAATGGGATTGTTGTGACTCAAGTGCAGGACCCTGCACAGAGCCTTGCTGAATTTCATACAATTGACTTCAGCCCATCAATCCAGCCTGTCCACATCCCTTTGTAAAGCCTTCCTACTCTCAAGCAGATCAACACTCCCACTCAACTTGGTATCATCTACAAACTTACTGAGGGTGCGCTCGATCCTCTCAAAATAACATCAAAATGATGGGAAAAGAAAAATCCACCCATTTAGATACTTAAATACTAGTTTTCAAAGTAATTTCTTCAGTCTTAATATTGAGAGGACAGATGGGGAGCTTGCGTATGTCAGTGACCTCATTGTAAGATACCATTCTAGTTCCTGTTTCTTGAGTCCAGCTGACTAAAATCTTCAAGACTCAATCACACTTTTTATCAGCTCTACACCATTTAAATTGTGTTTTGCCTGTCCTGTGGCAACTTTGGTTAAGGCAAAAGGAACTGGTTATGAAGCAGATATATAGGTCTGCAATAACTTAACATGAAATGAATTCACAAGTTTGGTTCAGACATTTCACTGTCCTTGTGTGGTCTCTCTGTGACTTTAAAATGTCCTAGAGAGGAAGAAGGAAATGTGTAAATTTTTTTTTCTGCATTTAGTGTCACAGTTTAATCAATCTCCCATAAAGAAATCTTTTCATAATTCAATTACTATATTAAAAATGCAAATGCTTGCCAAAATAAACCCAAACTTGAGCAGATGTAGGGAATGACAATCAACTGTATTTGTGACACAAATTGTGTTCCTAATGCAATCACATTACCAGTTAAAGCTGGTAAAATTATATAAAAGAGTCAAGTCTCTGCCTTACTGGTAAAACCCTTACACTCTTTGAAGAATGATGAATATTTACGAAACATAAAGTTGGTTTGAATTGCAGAGACCACCTAATTTGTTGAACTACCTTACTGGTTGCCACTGTGTCATCATAGTTTCCACAAGAGTGTTATTCAGAGCTGCTCAGCTGTATTAATCTTTTCCAATTTTACTAGCATCTCAGGGTCCTTGGGCCTCCAGCAGCCTGAAGTATAACAGCTGCCTCAACATGAATTTGGCACAGTTTGCCAGCAGAGTGAGGAAAAAAAATGGGGTGGATATAAAAATGGTAGTTTTTTTCCCTCAGGTTTTTAGTATCTTAAGGAGAAATACAGAAATACTAATGCATCAACTGCCCTTAGCTAGCTGTTTCTTCTTTGTTGTGGTGAACATAACAGTCTTTTATTTGAAACCCCAGTTAAGCATTATACTCCAACCATATTAGCAAGGTTGGATTCATTGTCCTGGTCTCTAGGGAAGAAACAACGAACCAACCAAAAAATGCCTTGTGGTCAACTTCTTCAGAGAGCTGGTCTATAAAATTGAGCTCCTGGATTCATATTTAATTGTTTAACTGTTTGGCTACCAAAACTGCAAGCAACCAGCCATTCTGATTTGAAGTCTGCATGATTTGTGGAGGGTGGAGTATTTCTGAATACCAGGACAACTGGTATGCTAGGTTAGAAGAGCCACATATCAATTACATTCACTTTTTTTTTCCCTTTTAAACATGCTGGTGTTGCTGGAAGGTGGCAATCATGAGCAATTCACTTTTATTTAGGCATGGGGGGAAAAAAAGAAGTTTTCTTTATTAATGGAAAACTGTTGAAAGATTGTCCTCATTGTAGGCATTAGAGTAAGGTCCAGTAAGGAGAATATCAGCACAATCTTCCTAATCCATTATTCGAGTGTCTTCATTATGTTTTTTTCCCCTCAGCAAAGAGATTGCCATTCATTGTTTTATGATTCTGTCTCATTGGTCTCTGCACTGAAAAGCCATAAATATGCCAATGCGTCTGTGCAGAGGATCTCCATTAGGGCTTGGACTAGGACCACCCACTCATTTCTCCTGAGCAAACAAGTAGCTGTCAGGTAGCACCTTTTCATTAGCTACTGCCCTGGATTGGATGTGAGCTGGTGACCAACAGGTGAAAGGTATTTTGTATCCCATTATTAATCCTCAGAGTCATCAAGTCCTTCCATTAAAATCTCATGAATAACTATTTTTTTTATCCTTCAAATAGGTCTGCTAGCACACAGCTGTAAACTTCTATTTTTTGCTTTGTAAAATTGCCAAAACGTGTGGTTGTGCATATACAACTGCACACACCCTGCTGCTAGGAGCCGGGTGGTTTCCAGTGCCTCTCAATGCCTGTGTTTGTATGGGTCAGTACACATAAAATGAACATGCACACAAAATGCCTTCCTGCACTAAATCTGTATTTTTCAGCTGTTTAAACAATTATTTGGGTCTTCTTTAAAACTTAAAATTTTCTTTGCGACTGCTGTCTTTAACGACACAGCGTGTGCATGCTGTTATGGTAGTTAAGGTGTACATTAGATAGCTGAGAAAAGTTGATAAAAGCTAAATTTTTATTGTGAACTAGCCTAATTCTGCCAAATGATTGGATTTTATATCATTTGACACAAAAATAACGTGTAACAAATCCATCCTGAAGTATTGACATTTGAGCAGGGGGCAGATGGCACCGAAGAGGACATCTTAAATGGCGTGGTGCAAGGTTCCTCAGAATGCTGTTCTGCAAGAAAATGCTATCATTCTGCTTTTTAAAGTTTTGACAAATGTGAATGTATGAAAATGATGGCCAACATGAACAAATGTAGCTCTGCTGACCGTTGCTAGTCAGGTCATTTTGTCTTGGGTGGTAAAATGTATGATTTTTCTTCCCTTTATCTATTGATGAGTATTTGATCCAGTTAATGGCACAGTTATTTCTTTGATGCTATGTATACTGGCACCTGTCATCATTATGTACTCCAGGTCTCCTGACTGGCCTGAACTTGAGTGTAATATGCCATTTGGAAAGTGCCAAAAAGAGCAGAGTACTTGTGTATTTTTTGTGATCCGAGTAAATGAAAATTAATCACATTTGACAAATGTTTGTGGCCTTATAGTTCTGTAGGTAGAAGCTACATATTTTGTGACTGTGTTCAGTGAACTGTGTTTTTATGTTCTAAAAATAGGCGCAGAGTGCAACCAGATAAAACTAATGATGTTAATCTGTTTAAAAAAGCAATGTTGCAAAATCTGTAGATGCTTATTCTGTCAGTATTAGAGATACATATGTTCGGTGCCTGTCATTTTGAAGCCTCAAGGCTGGACATATATATGTCATGGTAACTTTTGCCAGACAATGAATGCCAGCCTCGGAGTTAAATATGCAAAATTTCGGGCTTAATTATCACCCTCCTCCCTCCCCAATTATTTCAATAATTATTTGTATACAGACCCAAATTTATGTTGTGTTTTCAATTGGAGATTATTTTCTTTTTCACATTTTATTCTCAACTGTGGTTGTATGCTATTAAAAAGATAAAATTGCATTTAATCTATAGATGTGTCTTTACTGCACTAGAAGATGAGGAAAAAAACAATCTGGGCTATGTGTCATATGAGTGTTTTTTTGGTTTGGGCTTTTTTTTTTGTTTTGTTGTGTTTAAAAAAGCACAGACACAAAAAACCTCAACCCAGAAACAAGAGGCACTGCCTAAGGTGGTATACTGTCTTGAGTAGTTGCACCATATGGTTGATGGGAGCCTTGTCTCATGTGGATATGGTTTTAAGGTACATGGATTTACCATATAAAGTTTACTAAACAGTAAGGCAAAACCCTTAACCTCCAATGAGCATTAATTTTGTGAAACTGGAATATAGTCAATGATAAGCCTGCTTGTATCTCTGCCAGGACGATCTCTTGGAAATATGGCATCTATGTTGGTTTTGATGGAACCTGGTCTTGACACAGTTCTTGGTGTGCTGCACAACTTCTTTCTCTTTCTTTATTTTATTATCTCTAAGGCCCTTGAGGAAAATACAGAGTATCTGGAACAGCTGTAATCATGAATAGACCTCAGTATTATTCTTATGTTAACTTGTGGGATAATGCAGGATGTATGCAATGTCTGCTTCCAGACCACAAAACTTGAGAAAGCCTATATGGTTCTATCTGTGAAATAGCATTCAAGGCAACCTTGAGAGGTGCAGACCACAATGCCTTTCTTCCACAGTGGTTAAGCTTAACGTTTTTTCTGGAGGCCTTCTGTTTCATAACACAAACCACAGCAGCTAATTTCATGGGGATAGGGATGAAGAGGTCACAGGTATCTTACTGAATAATGGTCATTTGTGTTTGAGTATCAGACAAGGCTAATCCAATATCACTCCATTCTTCATGAAGAGAATGATGACCACTAATGGATCTGCTCTGGCACTTGTATGCATTATGTAGTGGTAATTTCAGTGATAAGAAAAACTGTGGTCTAGAACACCTCTGTTCTTCTTACCATCATTTCCAATTGCCTTGTTTTCTTCTGATTGTTTTGTTATATCATTGACCTTTGTCTTTAAAAATTACCTTTTACATTTCAGTTATGTTTTATGATTGACAGAATTGATTTCTGATAAAATCTTACTTCTATGTTAAAATCAGAAATATTTTCTATTTATATACCTCCTTGAGTGGTGACTCTACTGTTGGCTGTGTATGCAGTGTTATTAGGACACAAGGAAATGCAATGGAGCTGTGTTGGGGAAGTTCAGATTGGACATTAGAAAAGGTTCTTCAGTGAGAGGGTGGTTGATCACTGAAACAGGCTCCCCAGGGAGGTGATCATGGCACCAAGCCTCTCTGAGTTCAAGGAGTGAGTTTCTTGGACATGTGATTTAGTTTTTAGGTGGTCCTGTGAGGAGCAGGGAGTTGGTCTTGGTGATCCTTATGGGTCCCTTCCAACCTGAGAGACTCTATGTTTCTATGATTTCATTTCATAGAACCCATGTCATCCTCGCTGCCCCCCCACCCCCCTCTCCGCGCCTCCTTTTTGTTGTTGTTTTGGGTTGAGGGGTTGTTTTTTTTTTTTGGTTTTAAAAGCATGGCTAAAGTTCCCTTCTGGTTTTAGCTTGGGCCTGCTTATCCTGATGCCTGTCCAGAAAAGTAGTGTGAAGCTTGATACTCACTCAAAGCCCTTTACAATATTTTGTGCAAAATATTTCCACTCCTTCCTTACTTCTTGGACATTGACAATGTTGGACACATTTCTTCCTCAGTTGGGATCTGCAGCATAAAGCAGCTGACCGCAAAACTTACTGTAACACTTAAACATTCATGTTTACTTAGGTTTAGTCCAGTGATAATAGTAGCTGTTTTTCTCTGGTGCCTGGAATTTGGAAATTGTAACTGCACATGATCACTCCATGGTGACACACTGTTAAAATAATTTTTCCCTCCTTTTTTTTTTTTTTCAAGGGACGCAAGAGTGAGGCAGAAAAGTACTTTGTGAAGGCTATTCAGCTGGATCCTACCAAAGGAAACTGCTACATGCATTATGGTATGTTTCAGATAGATAGGGTTTCCACACATATTCCAGGATTGCTGTTAATCTCTCCAAGTGATTAAGGATTTGAAAAGTGCTACTGGCAAAATACCTTCTTTAAGGGAAAGAAACTAATCTACCATGTATAACTTCATCTCCATTTCAATTTGTTAATCACTGCAGAGGGAGAGGTGGAGATTTTCATATTTTGCATAGCTTTCCTCCTGTGAGGGGATTTTCGGTATTGGTCCCTCTCTGGGAAAGGAAAAAGCCGACTATTGCCATATGTCAAAGTTTCATGGCCTGGAATATTATTATTATTAACAGTTTTGGCCTAATTTACTGGCTGCTGGTGGGTGGGCAACTAGAAGTTATACTTTAGTGTGAGTGAGTTCTATACAGCAAAGCATCTGCTTTTTGTTGAAGACTTACGGACGATACATCTAGCTCCTTCATAGCATCGTCATGGATTGAAATGGGTAAGTATTACAAAAGGTTTTGACAAGTTGGCTATACCTTTGTCATACTAAGCACGCATGTGCTTAAAGCACATGGTTAATTTGAAGGTATCTTTATAATCTTGGATTGTTTTTTGCTAGATGTAGAAAAAATATTTCCAGATGTGATTAGTCCCAAGGAACCAAAAATATTTAAGTTTATGGACTAATTCTTACTTTAAAGTTGATAATAGACAAATCTAAAATTGTGAGCTATGTAGTCCCAGTTGGAAAATATAGAAAGAAGTAATAAATTTCATCTTAGTTAAGGAATAAGGTAGGAAACCACAGACATACTATATACATATATACTTTGTATACTGTTTTAATTTCCTCTTCTGATTCTAACTGCTAAATGTAAAATAACTGAAAATGAGTAGCCAAAAGGGAAAATTAATTTCACATAATACCCATGTTTTTACTTAGTATGATTTCTTTGTCTGAATTGCTCACACATTGTATTTCTTTCTGGCCTTATGTAGTGTAACGTTCTGTATGTTAGGCTCCCAGAATTGATGCCTACATTGTTACTTTCAACATGCATGGTATTTAAATTACTGTAGCTCAGCCTTGCATTATTTTGCATTATGGATCATTGCAGTTAGTGACCTATTTACGCCTGCACAGGTAAACCTAATAGAGGTGTACATAAACTCCATTAATTCAATTTGGTATAATTGATAATCTTAAGATAATGAGGAAAAGTTGCAGCAGATTGTTTCTCGAAATCCTAGTCAAATTCCTTCCAGCCTTTGTTATTAAGAAACTTATTCTTAATTGTTAGGAAAACTGTTTGCATACAAATTCAAAGGTCGCTCTCAACAATGCATCCTGGAAATTGAAGTTATGATTGGTGTAGACATTTTTCTTTTACTCTGTTTTTACTTCATCAACTTGCCTCTTGTTTCCTTTGACATTCGCCCTGTCATTTTCAGGTGCTAGAAAAGCAAGGTGATTCAAGTCTTCATTCATTTCTAATGCACTGACTTCTTCATTACTGGATTGGTGTATTGTTTCCTAATGAAGATTCTCCCCTAAAAAAATTCAGCAAAAAGTAGTTTCCATGACCTTGTACAGAGGTCATTATTGCAACATAAGTAAGATTCTGCTCAGCAGTTTAGAAATGAAGGGCAAAATTTAATCAGTGTTTAGAATACCAGTGTGGTAAAATGTGATGCTGAAGGGCTGTAGACACAACAAAGTTCTCTGCACCAGTCAGTAGGTCTCTACTATGGACTATTTTTAAACAGAGTTCTACTGAATGCCAGTGAAACCTTTTCTTGCATTTCTATAACTTATCATCAAATTGAGTGGTGTTGCTCCATGTTTAAATCAAAGAAGCTATGAGAAAGAGGTAGGTTCATGCTGCTTGGCTTCTGTGTCTGTGTAGTACAGGTGATCTCAAAACCTTAACAATTCAGACACAGAACTTACTAAAATTTGAAAAACATTATCCTTTCTCCCCCCTTTACCCTCCTTTCTCCCTCTTCTCCCCCTTTCCCACCACCTTTTTCTCCATTTTAATTTTTTTCCTTACACCCTCCCCCTCCCTCCTTTTCCTTCTCTTTCCCCCTTTTTGTATTGATCAGGAACCTGTAATATCTGTTACCAGGGACATTCAAAATATTAGACAGGAATCCCTAGTGAAAACTTAATATCTCATTAATTTGTTTTAGCACCTTGTCATAGGTACAGTCCATATCCTGTATGCCAAGTGTTTAACTATGGGGAAATACATCTGTATTTTGCATGTAAGTCTTAGATTACATTTTTTTCTCAGCATGAAGATGTTGGAACTGAGAATAAAATAATTGGCATCAGTCCTAAAAAATGCATACCTCATGGAATAGCCAAATGAAAACAGTGATCAGCTGGGGTACAGCAGTGTGCTGATGGAATAGCATTGATAAATGGACTGAAGATTTTCTTCCAAGTGCACGTGCATGCACGCATTTATACTTTGTGCTTCCAGAATGTGCAAATGTTCTTTTTGACTCCTAACCTTTTTGGACTTTTTTGGAACTATCAGAAAAAATTGTAGATACCCTGTATCTTTTAAGAGGCTCACATTAATGTTGTAATGTGCTTTAATTCAGGCCTGAAGGCAAAGTTATTCTTAGATGATGTGATTTGGTGCAGAAGTCAGCTTATTTGATCACATGAAAATTTGGAGAGAGGTGAAAAGATTTATGGTTCCTTCTTGGGATAATACCACAAAAGCACATTTCTTTGATCAAACTAGTGTTATAATTAGTACTGTGTAGGCTTTTAGATATAAAGAAGGGTTTCTCAAATTCATTATGCTTGGAGATGTCTGAAGGGAGAGCTAGTGGAGAAGCCAAAAAGTTAAACCTCTGCACACAGTAGACATGATGCAACTTCATTGGACATGAGAGTAAGTGACTTTTGCTCTAGTGACCAGAGGGTGTCAGTCCCCTCTCAGGCTGAGGTACAGCTGCTCACCTGTCCACATTTTCCCTTTTTTCCCCACTTTTCCTTTCTCAAATGCCAGTTATCCAA